>OY743191.1:305000-335000 GCA_963555705.1 Ligustrum vulgare | reverse complement strand
TCTATCCACCTCTCCAAACACAATATCTTGAGTACCAATGATGGTGACCACATCTGCTGGCATGTGATGTTTGGACATAGAATCGAGTCCTTGTGAATGGGCAAAGCCAGGTGCTCTTATTTTACGACGGTAGGGACGATTGCTTCCATTACTGACCAGAAAGACACCAAATTCTCCTTTAGGTGCTTCAACTGCGGTATAGGTAGAAGAAGCTGGTACGGAAAAACCTTCTGTATAAGGTTCGAAATGGTGAATTGAGGTAGAGTAGACCGATGATCCTGTAGTCATTTGGCCGGCTATTGAAAGAAAAAGCTTGCATCTGCTCCCTCTATTATATAACCGGTCCCATCTCTCTCCAAACCTAACGTGGTAGTTTCCCATCATAGGGCTTTCTATCTATAGATTGAGCCATTACCAAGGAGCTAATTCGTTCAGAACTCAGTTGACTCCTTCTATAGATAAGGCGGAGCGTCCTTGGTTCAGCATTATAGCACATAGGGCTTCGGCGCTACTACAGCGCTTCGCTAACTCGAAGCGCCTCGCTATGAGAATCTAGCTTCGCTAACGCTCGGCTAAGTCTTGAACCTTCGCGTTGACCGTTCGCTTTCTCAGTAGCAAAAGCGCTTCTCTTTTCCCTTTAAGTAGAAGGACAATAAAGATATTATTGGTTTTCTTGCTCCTCATCTGCGCTCATCAAGCCAACTTTTCTTTTTGGGATGTGAAAGAGCGGTTGAAGCGGACATTTCGAAATGACAGCATCGAAGATATACTTATATATATATATACGGTTACGGTTATCTCGGACTGCGTTCCGGAAAAAGTAGCCTACTTGAAGGGTTGAAGGGCACTCTTGTCTTTCAACCCACTATACTATTCATAGTTGTGGGGCACTGTATACTTATAGCCTCTACGATAAGCAAGTGAATGGGGCCGGTGCGTGGCGAACGGAACGGTTCATCAAGCCATTTTTCGCCTCAACTCCCTAAATAGGGGTAATTGCTTTGCACCTGACTAGCCCTCTCGATACCTTCCTTTATTGGAGCTTTGTAACTAGTGGCCGCTTTCTCGTCGCTAGAGCGTTTTCTCAGTGCGCGGAGCCCCAACGAGGAAGGTCTTAGTGGTTTATCATTGGGTCAATAATGCTAATCCCTCTTTTTGTGCTACTCCTACTCCTAGGGCGGGAAGAAGATAAGAAAAGGCGAAGCGTTCTCTGATCTACTCCCACTCTGAACCTCTTGGCTCACCTGGGATACGTACACCCTGTTGTTTCTAAAGACTGCCCTCTCTCGGATGGATGTTGGTCCAGCCTACTACGAGGATCCCGTATCCAGCAACCCAACCTATACAAAGGGCATCAAAGCCCCTTTACTAGGTTGGAGCTATGAAGCTTACCTTATTTATTATTATTAAAAAGGGAGAGGGCTTTTTCAGCTGGTGCGCAGGAGCGCACTTCCGTTTTCCCTTTACTAATAGGGGGTCCCGTGGTTCCTATGCCGCCGCGTTTCACGGTCCTTTTCTTTTAATGCTTCGACCCGAAGCGATAGCTTCTAGCTAGTTCAGTGGATAAGATGGCTGCGCTCCAGCTCACTCAAGAATGGGACGGCAGTGGTCCGCCGGCAAGCTCGTTCTGATCTTGGACGCAGTACATTGGAATCCTGAAGCACCACCACGAACGCTACCGCGCGTCCGCCTGCGGTGCGGTAAGGCACCACCCTCTTGTGCCAGCAGCCAACTCCGGCGTGTCAGCTTAGTTATCCTCATCAAGCCACTTACTTGATGTCTAGCTTCCCAACTGGTAGACCTTTCCTTTTCCCCCAGATCAATGAAGAAGGGAGACGTAAGTTGATTCTTCCGAAGAACCGGAAGCGAAGCGCTATGCCGGGGCGGGGGGACGGGAAAAGAAACGGATCCGAAGAAAGAAATTGGGGTTCCCAATGCTTCTCCACGCTCAACGAGATGCGCCAACCTCGGGATGCTTTACTCCTAACCCCACAAGGTTCCGAGACGGAGCTTAACCTGAGTCTCGGTTAAGAACGGCGATGATCTACGTTTCACACGGCGCACGATTCCATGGATAGTTTCATTCGACATCGTGATGGAGGACATAGCTTACGATCATCGGCTTTGATCATGCCACTAGGCATTTGATTAAGACATTGCACAATGATCCGAACACTTTGTCGCATCTCTTCGATACGAATACAGTAACGATCATAGCGATCTCCTCTGGTACCTACTGGTACGTCAGGATCCAATTGGTCATGAACATCGTAAGGTGCTGCTCTTCGCAAATCCCAGCATACCCCTGAACCTCTTAACATTACACCACTGAATCCCCAATCCTTTGCTTGCTGTGCAGTGACAGTACCAATATCCACTAATCGTTGTTTCCAGATACGGTTGCCGGTTGACATCTCTTCTAATTCGTCGATACGAGAAGCAAATTGTTGTGTGAAGGAATCAATATCTCGACATAAGCCAAGAGGCAGATCTTGTGCCACTCCACCTGGTCGTATGAAACTGGCATGCATCCTGGCTCCCGAGACTCTTTCATAGAATTCCAACAATTTCTCCCGCTCCTCAAAAGCCCACAGGAACGGAGTTGATGCTCCCACATCCATAGCATGAGTAGTTAAAGCAAGTGAATGATTTGAAATTCGAGTTATTTCACGGAATAACACTCGTATATATTGAGCTCGTAATGGTACCTCGCAATTCAAAAGTCTCTCTACGGCTGAAGAATGAGCGTGTTCTTGGGCCATCATAGAAACATAGATAGGGTCAACGACGGAACGAACAACGAAACTTTACGACAGCTTTTTCGTACACGTTCACTTGCATCACATACACAAGTGCTCTCTGAACCGGGCAATAAGGTCACCCATAACACGGCTCTCCCACTTGAGTTATCTTAGTCGCAGGCCATGCTATTCAATAATATTGGAAAAATGGCAGCGTAAGGTAACAACTAGTATTGAAAGCTGGTCGCCTTTGGAATATGAGTAGGGCTCCTAGGTGGCGCGTTCGTGGAGGCAAACCGAAGGAAGAGCAAAAGGAAGGTTGGGTGCTTGTGGGGCGAGGCCACCCGGCCTCGAATGGGAGGGGGCTTAGCTCTGGATCCTCCCTACTTGCAGAAATGAATGGATCAGAAGGGGGTTTGGTTCTCTCTATTTCCGGGCCGGGCGGGAGGTGAAGGCCATAAGAGAAGATTGCCCTCCCGGTAAGGAAGAGGGGAAAAAGGTGCTGTCATCTATCTCGACCAGTTTCCCGAGGCGTTGGAAATCCAGACCGGCTCAGAGAATCACTGGCGCCTTTGGCGCCCTTCGTTTCGCCAACAAAGAAGTCATCCTTGACAATTTCCCATTCCTTCCCTGCCGAGCCGCCTCTCTTCGCCATTCGATGCCTCCGCCTTCCCTTTCTATAACATACCCAGGCGCCCTCCTTTCCAATCACTAAGAAAAAATCAATACCAATCAAAGCCCTATCTAAGTAAAGCTTCGTCTGTTATTTTTACGACCCCAGGGGAGTTTACTCAACCCATTCCCTAGTCTCCCGCACTGCTCAAGTAAGTGTGCGACTCCGTATGAGGACCTTCTTCTCTTCTGCCCACTCTCCGTTCACACGGTTCTCAAAGCGGAGGAGGAAGGGTGGGCAGCAGGTACCACGAGCCCTCTGTCCCACACATCTATCCAGAAGCAAGTGTAGTTCACCGGTTCCACCGAATGCTCCTATCTCTCGGCAAAGATCGTGTGAGTGTGCAGTTATGCTTCGGATGCTTCGCCATAGAATAGATCGACCCAGTTCCCCTTCTTTTCCGGTGCACTCGCTTTATATCTCCGACACACAAGGAAGGACGCGGTGGGAAGGAAGCAGCCCTAGCCTCTGTCCGGCCGATCATTCCGCTGGCATCTCGCATTCACGACCCCGTTTGACTGCCGCTCGGGGATGTAGTTGTAGATAGGTTAGTCTTAGTGGGTCGTTGGCTCCACCTGTTATCTCCTTCTACGACATGCTGTTGTCGTCGCCATATTCCATATGTCACTTAGTCATCTCTGCCTCGCTGCGGGTCAGCACCTCCGAAAGAAACGGAGGACTTCATTCAGTGACCCCGCGATCGCCCTCTGAACGATCAGAATAAGGTAAAGCTTGAAGATAAGTTTTGTACTCTATTAATTTTTCAGTCCCCCTAGTCGGGTGGGCGCCGGCCGGTCTTTCGACCAGATCCCCCTAAAAACCGTACGTGCGGGTCTCCCCGCATGCGGCTCACGCCATTCGAGGTGGCCCAGCCCAGCATTCATTCGCAAATCCTGTAGTGAAATTGAGACTGCTCAACCTCAGAAGCTAATTCGCGTGTAGGCAGCGCTGTCTGTTGTACCGTTGACTCTATCTATTCATTGAATTTTCTTTATTGCATTTTTGATTTATATATTATAGGCTCGCTCCCTCTTTTTCCAAGAATTCATGCACTTCCCTTTACTCCATAGGACCTTCTCGAATAGGGAAAAGCCTTCCATTTCCGTCAAATGACCCGGCCTCCCCTGGCTCTTCCACCGTCCGGTCTCCCTTTCCTCCCTATGCTATGCTCCCCCGGCGCAGGCCTACCACGCTTCGCGCCTGCGGCGTTTTCGCCAGACGGTCTTTGCCAGTAGTGCCATCCTCCCCGCTGGCTGTATGGGCGGGTTGTCCCTCGCTGCTGCGTTCTGTTAGGCTATGGATTACAGGAACAAATGTAGTTGAATAGAACAGCAGGCGGGTTACACGTTCCACTGTGCCGAGATGTGAGGTGCAGGTGGTGATGATCACCCCGGGGTATGCGCTAGCGCCCTTGACAGGCACTCCAGAACCCGCCAACGCTCGTGAAAACCCGGGTCGGTCGGTCCTCCATTCATCCGACCGGAGGTGTGGATAACGAGGCCACCTTCACAACCTTCTCCCTTCTGTCCCTATGTAAGGTATGTAAGGTAGGGCGGTTCGCTTGAGTTGCTCAACCGCCCCTTAGCCCGGTGCTCATGACGCGCTACAGAACCTCCACCGTGCCGGGGGACCAAGCAGGGCATAGCTAGCGGCATAGGAGCCGACTCGGCATCAGCGGCTTCGTGCCGCACTGGAGTGATCCAATATGTGGTTCCGCACGTTCCACCACTTCTCCGTTCATTTCCAATACTAATCGTGAAACACCATGAGCAGCAGGATGTTGAGGTCCGAAATTCAAAGTGAAATTTTTGATTTGCCTGTTCCTAGTCGTCATGGGAAAGAAAGGCAGAAATAAGAAAGAAATAGATTATTCCCTGAGAGCTTGTCCAATACCACCAGTACCAGAAATGCATCTCCTTCGCCCGCGCGAGAGACTTCTATGCCAGCCGGGAATAACGGCTCTGTTATGAAAGAAAGCGGCAGACAGACTTACCTCTGCTAACTACTACGTTTTATATAGACTGGAAGCTAGAGAGATACTAAGGTATAGTGCCGCTACCAGAGAAGGCTCTTTCATGCTAGGCGTCCAGACCTACTACGCCCGAGCCGCATCCCCGGCACACTTGCTATATCCACTAACGCTTCATACCACTTCATCCTACCAACTATACCTGATATAAAGCCGTTCTATAACAATTAAAGACAACAAGAAAGCAAGAAAAGGATAGCGATCGCTTTGGGAGCGTCACGGGGGAGGAAGATAGAAGGGTAACCTATGACACCGGGGAGTTACGCTTTTATCCCGCCTCCGCTTCGCGGATGGGACGAGGGCGAGAGCTGAGCACGCATGCTCTATGCTTTTCCCCAGCTTTCCCTCTAGTAAAAGATTAGCTCCTACCCCCTGTGTCCAGGGATTCCTGGGGCATGAGTTAAGCATATAGTTGATTGCTCTTTCTTTCGATGTTGCGTTGGTACTTTTTTTTTGGAATCTCTCTCTGTAGGCGTGCAAAACAAGAGAGCCACTGCTCTTCGGGGCGGTGAGGTGGACAATTCCTTACTCCAGCTTCAGAGGAGCATCTTTGCATGAATCAATACTAACTCCTCAGTCAGCTGACCTTCTATTTTTGAGATTAGAGCAGAAGAACTCCGTAACGGCGGAGAAGGGTTTCGCCTCGAATCCAAACGATTTCTCGTCTTCTCTTAAGATATTTCTAGTTAGGACTTGATCGAGGGATCAAATGACTCCGAAACATAAAGTAACAAGACCAGAACCCCGTTTGGACTATAAATAATAATAATAATCAGTAAACAGCAAGCAAAGAGATAACTTTCACAAGCTGCAAAACTAAGTTGTGGCGTCGCCTATGCATAATGTAAAGAGTCTGGTGAAGAAAAAGAGCTCAATCAAATGGAAGAAAAAAAATCATAAAATGAGAAAATCAAATTGGAATTTACTTGTTCCGCCAAGTCCTGCAATGGCATTAATGAGCTGGGAGCGCCTTCCACAAATGTCTGTGTGTTGATGCTAATGGTCTCTAAGTCAGAGACATTGGCCGTCTCAAGATCAGAGGCTTTAGCCTGATTTTTTGGTCGATTCCAATGGCGATCTTGGCTGGTCTTACTCTCGCTGGAACTGGTAGGATTGGGACCGTTATCACTTTTATCCTCGCTGACGAAACCTCACAATCATAAATGAAAGCTTAGGAGCTTGAACTTGGGGATGAACCAAAGCTTTAGTAGGCGACACCCTTGCTGATGCCTTTTCAAAATTCTGTTTGGTTGATGCTACAGGTTTCTTCCTTTTTTTGTGTTTATTATCAACTTTTCGGAAAGTTGCTGCCAGGTTTCTTGTCTTTAGAAGAGGATTCTTCTGCACCTCTCTCCCTTGCTTTAGTCACTTTTGCTGAAACATTGGAAGAATAATTTTCTTTTTTTTTACTTTTTAGAGGTAGCAAGAACCTCCTTCTTGTTGGTTGTGGCCTTTGCAGCGTCTTTTTCGCCTATCTCCAATTTTTGAGAAGAAGAAGCGCGCCCATGTTCTTTGGATTTCACTGCTGAAATTTTTGAAGCATCTTTCTCTATTGTCTTGGATATTTTGGGAGTCGCTGCCAGCTCGTCACGCCTTGTGTTCTTTTTATAATAGTAACCTTGGTGCTCTTCCTCGAAAAGTTCCTGAATCTTCTTGACCACCAGTCTAAATACTCTTTTGTAACTAGGGGGCTTTCTTTGGACAAGCGGGCTGGTATCACTACTTTAGAACCAGTGCCTAAGCGAGTACAAGAAAACCATAGCTGGATAACTTCCTTCAAGGTGCCGGTGTGAAGCTCTTTCTTTAGATTACCAGGAATATCTTGACAAAAACCAAATTGCCTGCTGAACCTGCAGGGACTATAAGTTTCAATGACATGCTCGTTGTCGCACCGGAAGATCAAGAAGCTTGAACGAAGGTTGATAAAGTAATCACTCCAATAAGTGGACAGATTTCCATCGTCAACTACAATCAATTGTTTGTCTTTGGACATGCAAGAATTCGGCAAATCTGATTGGTTGACGTCTTGAAAAATGTTGTGGGCCTCTAAAGCATTAAAATACTTGGCCATTCTCTCACCAGCAAGTTTGATCATTTGGGCACCAGAACGAAGCCGGCTATGGTGGTGGTGAGTCTCAAAGTACTGCCCGAGCCAAACATAGACATAATGAATTGGAAAGACAGCTTTGCGCTCCTTTAGGTTTGAAGAGGAAACAAGCTGTCTCAAACCATTATAGATGCTGGCAAGGACCGGCCAAAATCTCTGCCCGCAGGCCGCTTGCTACTTTGAAGACGGCCGGATGCGATTGACTTCTTTATGTGGCAGAACTAATTTGCAAAGCCAACAAGACAAAAGTGCTGCTAAACCCTTCATTCCATCCAGCCTACTCCTTCATTTTTTTTTTTTCAGATACTTTTTTGAATCTATTTCCCAGCTTTTACCTTGAAAACTTCCTGGTTGTATAATTTCATTCTTTAAGAATTACAGGGAAGCATCAGCAGCCTCTGAAGATCAAAACCACCACTGGTACTGACATTGTACTCAAAGCAATTTCTTTTTTCTTTTATAACTTGATTGCCAACAACTTGCTTCATTGACTCTTGCAACTTAAGAAGCATGTTCCGAGTCACGTGTATGTGTGACAGAACAAGACTATGAATGCCCTTATATCCACGAAGCATAAGAATTTGGATTCTTATCAAGGCAATCAAGTCAAATATAGTTTAGGGAAAATTTTAGCTTTTTTTTTATTGATGCTTGGAAAAACTTCCAAGCTGCCTACGTACCCCGTAAAGGAGATCAAGTCATAACGTAGTTCACTTTGATTTGGGCCGTTCACAGTTTTAGCTCATGCGGGCCGGGAGTATCCAATGACAAGTTCCTAAAGCCTTACTATCCCTTAAAGCCTCACAGCCGGAAGACTCTCTCTGTGCCTACATACCGAATCAGACAAGTGAATAAATCGGTGGTATGTTCTTCTTCACGTGATCGTGCTCTAGACCTATGGGACTAAGAACCACGTTTCGGGGTCTTGCACTCACTCCCTTTACGACCAAGATCAGGAGCTATTCATAGAGCCGGGGTGACCCCGCCTAGGTCAGCGGAGAAATCCATTACAGAATGGCTTTGACTTGTAGCAGCAAGATAGGCTGGCTTTGTTCCTGAGGCACATACCTAAAAAAGGGTACCGCCAGCCACATAGCACAAGCTGGGGTATCTTACCCGACAAAGTTAGATTTCATAAGGAAATGCCTACAACTAAGTATATAAGACCAGGCAATCAAATTGGACAGTTTTTTTATACCTATGTCCGTCAAAGCCCTATTTTAGCCTACTATATTATATGGAATAAGATATCCGGTAACCTTTTGTAGCTCTTTCTATCTAACATACTCCCTTTCTCACGAAGCAAAAACAGATTCTTTGGTTGCAGTGGCACTTCCAGACACCGGATTCCCATATACAAGGGATAGGGATGAGCCAGACCTTAAAGATAGGCATACGTCGGCGTAGAAAGAAGAGATCCATGTTCTACAAAGATAGTCGGGCCTAGCTAATCCACTCACTCAGAAGAAGAAAGAGCACCCGAACCAAGATCTGTTGAAGGAAATCGAGACTATTTGAGGTCTGCCAAAGGTGCTGAAAAGCGCAGCATTTCCCTGGTAAGAAAACGGGGCTTCTATTTCATTCAATTTGACCCTTTTGTGGACACACCCTGGGGGTTGGAACCTCTTGCTCTTATGCTAAGGCAGAGGCTTTCTCAATGGCTTGCGTGGATTCGCATGCTTCGGATGCTGGTCTAGCTTACACCAGACGAAGGGAAAGAAAGCGCCAGCGGCACGTGCTTCGAAAGCTGGGCTTGGAGCTATATCTCCAGGTCTCAGTCTAGACGCTCTAACCGATGGCAGGAATTCTATCCTTTGTGATCCTTCCTATGCGATTCACTAGAGAAGCTACTCTTAGTTAGAGTAGGCTCCTATCCATCAATTGTTATGGCAGTCCAGTCAAGCTTGAGCAGTATCCGTAACTGGGGCTATCAGAGGTCCCCCTATTCAAGTTCTACAAGGTCTAAGGTTCGGAGATACGGGAATGAAAGAAAGAAAACTAAGTCAAACTCACCTCTTCCGTAAAGAAAGGCAGGTAAGGTGTCCGTGGATTCTTCGGCTAGGTGTCCATCCACCCGCATTATCCGTTGAAATACCATCCGAGGAGAGTGCACTACCAACAGCAGCAGGCAGGGAGGTTTTGAACCCCGTATGTGAAAGGTGGACAAACCAAACCAAAGAAGAGCTTGAGGGCCAGGCTGAACATGTGGACAGTTCATGACAACCCCTCCTACCTCTGAAGGCAGTCGAGGGAAGCGGGTTATGGGATGGGCGGCTAAGGACCGGGGAGCAGAAAAGGGTCAAACATCGACAGGGAGAAAGACAAAGACGCAGGGTCTTTCCTTTCCTACCGATTGGCAATGATATCTCTTTCTTCTGCCATTGCGAGACATTACAGCGCTTACATATGTTGATGGGCTTCCTCTCCTATTACTGGATAAGAAACTTCCTCTAGGACTTATGGCTACCACTTGTGACAGAAGTTTTCAAGCAGGGATCCACAAACTTTTGCAGACTAACGGAAAGAAGCGCAGCTGAAGGTAGGATCGAGGAGCTAACAATCAGACTGTCCTTGTGGTACAAGCCGAGTAATCAGACACCTAGTAATTGACCTTCGTCAGATACTAGTTCTCTCTGTCATTGTGGAGTAGAGGCTAGTTCGGGCAGGTTGCTCTCTTATGTCATTCTTACAAGCAAGAGAAAGGGCGGGTCGAGAAAAAGTAGATAGGAATACGGTCCACTGTCCTGTAACTGAGGGGAAGGAGTTGTCCTCAGATCCCTTTTAGCTACTCCGTCAAATAGCTCAACTGATGCCCAGCCCACGCTGCGCACCCCGGGGCTGTTCGCAATGGCGCTGTCGGGATTCACGCTTCGAGAGATCGATAGTGCAATTAAGCCCTAAGAAATCCTTTCAAGATCTTCGCCGGGAAGCGAAGCGGACCTAACCTCGGTCTTCGACATAACCGAAAGCTCCTGCTTTTGCTTGTCGGAGGCCGTAACGTAAATCGCTTTCTTGAGCTTGCATACCAAGTTAGGATTCCTAGGAGAAGAGAAGCCTGTAGTTGGAGGAGGCTGAATAGAGATTATTGCGGATCCCCCCTTCCCTTATGTTGTTGAAAGGCATTCTTCACGTCAAATTTCAATAAGGCCACCTTTTGATTGCAGCCAAGGCAAGAATGCCACGAATGGTGTTTAGCAACCTGGAGCAAATGTTTTCCCTATCTCTAAAAGGGTTCGACTTGAAGGAATCCTTTAGCTACTAATCTAGCTTTGTATCTCTCTACCGAGCCATCTGCTTTATGCTTGATCTTGTAAATCCACTTGCAGCCAATGGCTTCTTTCCCTGCAGGCAATGAGACTCAGTCTTATTATTTTTTTCCTGGGCATTGATTTCTTCCTGTATAGCATCTCTCCAGCAAGAATGATTGGAGGCTTCAGCAAATGATTCAGGTTCATGAGAAGATTGAACTGACATGAGGTAAGCTCGATCTTTTGGGGAAAACGATATATAAGATAAGATAAAAATCCTTCAACAGGATAAGAAACTTGAGAGGATCGACGAACCTGAGAGAGGGATCCAGAATCTGAGGAAGCGACTGGAAGGGAAGGAACTGGGCTAGACTGCTGATCTTCTGGAGTAGCCTGACCCTGGGAAAGAGACTGTAATCGCCGCCGAGAATAAACATGCTGTGCCGGGTGACTGGAATCCTCTGAGGTCAGCTGAACAGGCTGACAATCGGCAGAAAATGCTGAGCAAAGCTGCTGGCCTGAAGAGTGAGGCTGATCCGTAACATCAACTGCAGAAGAATGAGGTTCGAGTTGATGAACAGGAGAAGGCCGCAATACATCTCCATCATCATTCTCCCCCGGGGCTGATTAATTAGGTTAAGGAAAATATGAGGCGACTCCATTAAAGAGAGCATTAAGGATAGATGGAGTCTCTTGGATTTCACGTCATATCATCTATACCCGGACTGAGCATATCCAAGAAAGACACAAGTGGTTGCCTTGGGGACAATTTTTCTATTAACTGCGCAGGAATATGAACAAAACACGTGCATCCAAACACTCGAAAATGCCTATAGTACTGCCCCAGTAAGAAGTTCGTGAGGCTGGATGGAATGAAGCTTCTTCCCTCTCTCTTCCCCCAAAAAAAGGAGAGAGATGTCCCGTCCCTTCTTTATGCACATCCATATACATAGCCAGACACAAAGGTGTACAATCCGGTCCAAATCTGCGGTTCTTTAAGTTCATTCACTGTAGGTTCTCTTACTTGTTCTAGTGGCTGGCAAAGGCCAACCGAGAGGGGAGAACGAATGGCTTAGGAATCGACCGGTTCCGAGCAGACTCGTGGAGCTGCAGCTTGGATTATCGTAGAATAAGAGGGGCCGCCTTAGCTTAGGAAATGACTTATAATAACTTAAAAGACAGATGCCGCCGCTGCGAGGCGAGGGAGCAACTTGTCTGGTTTTTCGGTGCACTCATTCCCCTTACGAGAATGAAATGAGGCCCCAGCTTGACTCGAGACCAAGACTCCTTACAACTCGCACCAATAGCGGCACTGAGCGGCCGGAGATTGATTGAAAAGGCAGCCCCTCTCCCCCCCTAGCCGCCTACCTACTCGTGTTCGTAGCTCGATCGGAGGTCAAGACTGTGGTCCGGCGGAAAAACAGAAGTCATCCGTATCAAGTGATACGTGAATTGCTCAGTAGTGCTTCGCCACTACCGTAGCTGGCGGAAATAGCTTAATGGTAGAGCATAGCCTTGCCAAGGCTGAGGTTGAGGGTTCAAGTCCCTCCTTCCGCTCCTGGCTTCGTCGTTTAGTGGTAACGAGTTTAGTACATAAGCCCCTTTAGAGATAGGGGCGAGCAGCAAGGCAGCCCCTTGTCTTGTATAGGGTTCCAAATCTATCTTACTAATAAGAAGAAAGGGGCAAGCCAAAACCTACTCCTAACAAGTTGCTGGCTTTTCATCAGCCGTTGCGCGCTAGCGCGCTTCTCTTTTTCAACAGGCTTCTTCAAATATCCCATAAATAAAGTAGGGGCATAAGCATCGCCTCTCGATCCAATCCGTCTTTTCTGGCCTCCCCAACACACTCTTGATACGAAAGAAACCTCCCGCCATAGAGAAGAGATCTAAAGTCTGGGTCCCCTCGATCACCCTCCCTTGAACCTGAACTGGTCGAGAGAGATGAACCCGCACCACATTTTCTAACCTTCGAATCGAAACCCCCAACTAGAGATGAAATTCCAGAACCTAAACAACTCAGTTGAGAGCTCCGTGACTGGAAAAAGGGAAGGTCCACCAATGATTGATAGGCCATTCCCCCCTATCCGTCTCTTGATCCCTCATTCCACTAATCCGTTGTTACTGATTCATTCAAGGCATAGACTCCCCATTTCTTTGTCTTATCTTATTAGCGCAGGTGTTCGTCAACGATGAAAGCCGCTGAACTTAAGACTCGAGTTGAGAAAGAGGGCTAGGCCCCCGGGAGGGCTTTCAGGGACTGGGGAGGGTGGATTATAGAGCTAGAGGCAAATCGAAGGTTTGTCCATCGAGATTAAAAAACCTCGACTGGGCCAGCATTGATGAAAAAATGAAAAAGAAAAAAAGAAAAACTTCTCCCATCGCATCATTAACCGGTGTAGGATTCAAGATCAGGTCCAGGATTCGAGTCAAATCGACCTTCCCTCTCATCTCAGGGTGAGGCAAGGAATTGTTTCAAATGTTCCTTGTTCAATATCTCGGCTGCTCAAGAGGTTGGACTAGTTGCTCCTCCGACCCGGAGTGGATTCTAGGGGAAGGGCAGAGCCTCACCTTGCAGTAGGAAAGTGTTCGTTGTTGGGACGGGTTCAAACTGGACTGAAGGGAGGAGGAATTTAATACTCCGATCTTCCTGGGGATTCATCACTGGCTAGGGCTTTCGAATCAAAGCAAGCATGGGCATCTGCTATTAAGAGGGAGCAGTAGATCGTCGATTGAAGAGCCAGGTCAGTAAACTTCTATTGGGACTTCTATTGATTATTGATTCGACTCTAGGGACTGGACTCCTAGCAGCAAACTTGTATAAAGGGCCCCCATAGATATGCAGGAGATGCCAGCCGGATCGACCAACAAATGATAGGCCAGAGAGATGGGTTCATTCGACTAATTAGTGATCCCTGGGCCTACCTAACACAGATGTCCCTGAAATAGGGGATTGGATTGGTTGATCGGAAAGCTCAGGCAGGAGTAGGACATTCCATACAAATCTTTCTGATCTGCTAGCTGGTGGTCCTCTCAAATCCCATTTTTTCATCGACAGGTAGGGTGAATTCTAAGGTTCCTTATTCCGCTTGTAAAGCGGAAGAAGCCATTCTCCCTGCCCCACCAGCAGCCCGCGTTTCCGACCCGAAAGGAATTGAAAATGAAAGAAGAATCTGTGTGCACTATCTATGGAGTGGAGTGACTATCCTTAATCTCCTCTTCCCTATCTCTCCCTTTTTTGCCTTCGGCTATTACCGGCTGGCAACGCTTGGCCCAAGATTGGATTTGTTTGAAAACAACCAAGGTGGCGTTCATTCAATCAAATCTTTTATGCCTAATTACTATTTTTGGAAAGGAAGGAATGCAGGGAACAACTCTTTCTTTTCCACTGGTTCTTGAAAGCTATCAATCCCCGCTTCCCCCATATTTCTTCTCCCTCTCGCATCGGTTCTGCATCAGATGATGAGCCCATGCGAAAACTTTCTCTTTTATTGGCGCCCGATAGGTAGGCTATTAGATTGAGTCGAAAGCCTACCAACGCATAATCCGATTCATTCGAGCGAGAGCCCAAACGGGGGAGGCGATAAGATCTTGATCGAAAGCTCCACTGTTCTGAATAGTGAGAAAGACTTTTCAAAATTCGATCAAAGCGATCGAGAATCTCATCATCTCTTAGGTGGGCCAACCGACCGAGTTGGGCTGGGCGTCCATGTCACAGAACCTTTCTCTAGCCAAGAATCCCATTATTGATCGAATCGGGGCGGATCCAATTTATTGGCAAATGCAAAATCTATCGTTTTAACACTCAGAAAAAAAACCTAGAAAAGAGGAAGAGTCACTAAGACAAGAGCTAGGTAAGCAAGCAAGAAGGAGAGGCTAGAAAAGGCGAGGCAAGGGGCTCTCCATCTCTAGGAAGATTGTGTCCAGGATCTGGTAATCTAAGCCTTGCTTCTTCTGGTCGGCTCGTATTAGCCTGTGCTTTATTACAGGTAGTCATTCCCCCGTTCCTACCGTCCAAAACAGGCCTATGGAGTATAGCCAAGTGGTAAGGCATCGGTTTTTGGTACCGGCATGCAAAGGTTCGAATCCTTTTACTCCAGATTATGAACACCCGATCGGATCTGTCAAGAACGAGCTGACGACTACAGGGGAAGCGGCTGACTGCAGTCCCTGAGCCCAGCTTGTAGCAAGCCAAAAGTTTGACTTGAACCTACTTTGCTAAGAGAAGAGAAAGTAGAAGGGAAATCCCCTTCCTTTATAAAGAGTATGCTCTCGTGACGTAATACCTTCCATGGAAAAAGAAACTTTATTACTTTTGAAACTAGACCGGGTGCTTGCTTACAACTTGCTGTCATTAGACAATTTCATCATCCCGATACTCTTCTTTCCGTTCCGGGCTTTCCATCGAGTACACGTAGAATCGCGCTGACTTTGCTTCACTGACTCTAACTACCAAAACTATCCACACAGTCTATAACGGGTACGATAGGGCTTGAAGACAGGAAACTGGAAGTGGAAGCCCTAAACCTAAAGACAAAGACATAAGCCACTTGCTTCCAACTTGTACTTTGACTTTTTCTGAGGGACTAGGCAGGCTATCATGGAGAGAAGAGGTTTGGCTATGCTCTATAACTGGCTTCTCAGGTGAGGGTCAGGTTACTCGCTTCATACATGTATGGACTCAAAGAAGAGTCTTCGTCGCATATACGCTGTTAGGCGGGTAGGATAGGGAGGTCGCAGATGAGCTGTATTCATGAAATGAAATGACTTACTTGATTGAACTCTACTTATTGAACGAGTTAGGGAACCTAACCTATTCTCTCTTATAGGACTGAATTACTTCTAACAAACAGGAGTTGGAATGGAGGGTCAAGCTCACTTCGCAGCCTTCTTTCCTTAGCTATAGGAAGAATTAGCCTCTTTCTTTTTGATTTTCTCATTCTAATTCTAGGGCTTGAAAGCTAAACTACCAACCTTGCCTTGAGAAACCTATTAGGCCTGAGGATACTGACTTGTCTGATGTATCCTTCCCTCCCTTCCTTATCCATAAGCCCAGAGAGAAAAGAAAGATAAGCATAGGCCTAGCCTAGAATGTAGAATGACTCTGCAACAGAAAGAGAATGAATAGGAAGAGAAGACTAGATAGGATAGTGAGAGTAAGAAGAAATTGCCAGTTCCCTAATAGGGATACACTGGATTGGATACTACACCCGAGGTAGCAACTTCCCAAGTAATTCCTCTTTCAAAGAGTCTTCCATAATAAATAAAGGGAGAAGGTTGTTCGACTGAAGCCCGACCTCTATGATTTGAAATGAGTGCAGAAATTTCCCTTTAAGAGAATGATCTTTACAGAAAAAGAGCCCAGAGGTTTAGTCAGCTATTGTCCTCTTTTCTTTTTTCTTATCGATGAGAGGCTTCCCCAAAAGCACTGGTTTTTCAACCTCCATGGTCTTTCCCAATCTTTTTCTATTACTGACACCTGGAGCCAGATTGCTAAAGCAACTCCCGAACCTAATTCCTAAGGTCACATACCTGTCGAATAAAAAGAAACATAATTTTTATAGTTGGAATCTCCAATAGGGCAGGCATTAATATGAAAAACTCTCCAGCTGGGACATCATCCACAGCTAGATCCTCCTTTAGTTTAGGAGATCGAAAGGGCAAAGAGAGCCACCCGGTCATTATGGATAAAACTACCACTCTCGTTGGCCTATAACCATCTTCTTCTCACTAAGGGCTCGAACCATAAGAGACCACTCTGGGTGAAGTTCCACAACATTCCTGTCTCTCTTTGGTCAGCCTACTAGTTTTAGCAAGATCAACAGGAGAAGGGGGGTTTGAGTTGATTGGATCTCGATGACCTCTCCGAAAAAAGGGCTGCTTAAGGAAGAGGCCAAAAGGAAGGCTTCTTCACAAGGCACCGTGACCCAAACTTTGAAATTGATGTGGCTGAGATTTGCCTGAAACAACCTATGGTCCGCAATCCTTTTTATCTTAGGCCAAGGGATGTTGAGGCTCAGGTATCACAGGCCGTAATCTAAAAAGTGATTACCCTCAACCCTTTTACCGTTCAAGAAGCAGAGTGAGCAGAGAAGTGATTGCTAATCCACGCGGAAAGGCTTGTTATTACGAATCATGTGCAGGCATTCCATTCCATAAGATCCCATTCTCTGATAAAGAACCTTGCTTACCTTACTAGCTCTCTTGTCTTGTTATGAGCATGTCCCACTAGTGGATTCAGTCCCTTCCTTATAGCCTTGCTGTCCAATCTTTTCTACAATCCTTTCTTTCTTCTGGGCATCAATCCCATGTGAGCAAAAAGGCATTTGCTTTGTCCAATTCCTCCCTAACGCCGTACTCTATTCCTCAACAAGTCCCACAGGGCATTCTTCCACTGGCCATTTGAAATCGAACTCTCTACCTTGGGCAGATAGGAATTGAGACTTTCAATGGTCCTCTCTTCTCTCCTCGTGATCGAAGCTGACCCCAGAAGTTGGGTATTCCTTCTTAAGAGGACACTAAACCTCCCGATCTTGCTAGCCGGGGGATCCGTCTTTCAAGATTCAATCTTTCCCCTTCCGGTCCCAGGGAATCGCTCTTATAGTAGGAGGTTGACTATGTCCCCAACTTCTCTTTATTAAGAAACTCGGTTGTGTACTATAATTATAATAAATAGATTGTACCCTAAGCGCTGATCCCAAAGAAAGCAGTTGGCTCTTCCAGCATCCATGCATAAAGAATTAGGTTGTAGGGTCCTCGAAGCCCGCCCGCCAAAGGGCTAAGTCGAGTGATTCCTCTTGTAGGGGATCGTAGCTAGCTATAGTATCACACGATTCTTTCATCTTCTTTTCACATTCATTCTCGGCCGTGACGCTATAGGACCTCGAATTGATTATTAATACGATTCTATTTAATTCATTGACGGTGGAAAATCGTATACTTTCTAAATATAAATAAGGCTTTCCTCTTTGTGAGGAATTCCCTCCAGGTTGTCCGCTTTATCGGTGTCACTCTAAGTCCGAGCGCAGGACATCTTATTCACGAACCCCTTTTCTAAGAGAATCGGTTTTGTACCCTAAAAGGTGGTTCCATCCTGCATACTATCGTCTATAGTCATTCATTGGTTCATCTCCAGGTTCTGACTGGGCCTTCCCTTCCTTTTAGTTTGAGTCAGCCTCTCTATTATGAAGTAGTTGTTTCCTAGCCCTCCGTCTGTCCTGATATTGAGGCAAGCCCGCTACCCCCTACATTGGGGTAATCCCGATTGTCTTACTGATTCTCTTCCCGAAACAAGAAAGAATTTCTTTCACTACACTAAATAGGAAGTTACAGTCCAAGAATTGCTCTATCCCCGAGGTCACTCTCAAGAGTACGACCGGAGGCCCATCTTCTTACTTAACGAGTTTGTGTTGCATAATGTGACCTTATTACGGAGTCCGGAGAAAGGAATCTTTTTTTTAACAATGGAATCATGACAACGTCTAGTTCCGCTTCTTGCTCTTTTGCAAGAATGCCTTTAGTAGACGGTCCAACCAACGATTTGAATTCAAAATCCCGGGACAGCTATACCGATGTGTCAACGTCAACGGTACTTCTCTGATCTGATCGAGAATCATTCTCCAACCTGCTTTTAGTCAGGAATCTCGTAATTCCTTTCCCAATCCTGTTCCCAGGGCAGCGCTCAGTAGCAACCTCTCTTTGCATCCATGGCTGAATGGGTAAAGCGCCCAACCGGGAAAATTCGTAGGTTCGATTCCTGCTGGATGCACTTGGAAGGTTCAGTTCAATCGCTGCTCACAGAAGCATTCCGCTTTGGCTTTGGAGCAAGTGACGTGAGCTATGTTTACCATGAGTTTAGGAGATAAGTTGCAGCTATAGTCAGAACAGAACTCCAATTGCATACAATCATTCTTTTTTAGAATATCTATCCGCTTAGCAGGTTTGGCTTGAAAGAAAGGGGAAACCCCTTAATAGTTATCGTAGGGGCGCGGGCCCTAGCACTCCCAATGCCTCTTTGAAGGTCTGGCCCGTCCATTCCAAGAGTGAAGGACTCGGGCTTACAGGCTTTGTTTAGTCAAAAGCCCGCTGAAAGCTATAGAATTTCTGATACTATAGCTCGTTGAGAAAATGCTTTCTTTTAAGCAAAATGAGACTTTCGAAAATAGAAATCTAGCGCCTTTCTCAATGGGTCCTCGGGAAAGTGGTCAATTGGCTTCGTTGAATCGCTTCTTAAAATAGAGATTCTGTTTAGCTCATCGGGCTGGAATATGTACATCGATATGTCGCTCCTACCAATCTCCCTTGTTCTTGAAGCTCTCGCTTTCCCCCCTATCTAATAAGGTAAGTTGCCCCTGCCAATGAAATCCAATCCGCAGGCACACCTCCCTACGTGTCTGCCGCTTTATCTCTACCATATTCATTCCACGCTTTTTGAGGACTTTATAAAAGAAAGGTATGAGAAATAAAAAAAAGGAGTTGAGAATGGCTCATTGAAAGGAAGATCTCTGGGAGCCTTCACTCGTCAACCTAAAAACAGGAAGAAGCTCGTCTTGAAGATGAAGACGGAGGGAGGATGGGAATGAGGTGCAACCAGCGATCAGGAGGGCGTTAAGCCTTGCCTGACTTCCCGCCAGGCCACAGAAAGAGAGGATTTCTTGCTTGCTTAGGAATGAGAATCCCTGAACCCCTCAACTAACTAAAAATCTTACTTAGAATTTTGCCTTGCTTATGCCACTTCTTTCTTCGTCACTCGCCCTTCTGCACAACATAAGATAAGGTTGAGTGCCCTCCCGTTTGATTAGCTCTCTCGCAACAAAGAGAGTAACCGAGAATGAATATGTGCTGCGCTTCGACTTAGTCCTATAACTAGTCGACCAACCACCTTCTCCTTCCTAGGAAACCATTTGCCTTTGAATTCCTTTCCTATATAAGCTATCCTCTCTAGGCGACCTCTTTTTATCAATAAATCTCGCTCCTTTTTAAAGATGCGCTCTCACTTCCTTCTTCTTCTGCTCCGTCCAAGCCTTCACTCCCTCTACCTTCAATCGTCCCTCCCTTACCTTCTTCATCCTCTTCCCAACCTTATGTTATGAGGCAAGGCCTCGCCGTTCTTGGTCCAATCTTGCTGCTAATCAAGCGAAAACCGCTGAGGCTACTCTCTCTTATGTCGTTCCTTCCATTGTCAATGGGAAAAAAGTTGTGCCCCATGACTTCCATTCAACCTGAGATTGAACCTTGGAAAAACGCAGTTGTGGGCTTTGTTCTTGGTGTCTCCCCTTCATTCCAGAATATGCTTAAGTTTGTTCACAAACATTGGCAGTCAGTAAGCCTACCCAAGATCTATACTTGGAGGGATGGGATTTTCTTCTTTGATTTCCCCGGAAAAGGAGCATATTTTGAATTATGGCCTTTTTTTTCTTTTGATAGTAAACCAATGATCCTTACCCCCTGGTCCCAAAATTTGGCTGTTGATAGATTGGGAGTTGCAAAAGTTCCTGTTTTGATTCGGCTGCCTGGATTACAACTTCAGTAGTGGGGAAATGAGTCTTTGGCTAGAATTACCAGCTTAATTGGCACACCCCCTTTTCTCTGACAAGATGAGAGTGGAGAAAGCTAAGCTTGCCTATGCGAGGTTTTCTGTGAAGGTAGGTGTTGATGATGAACTCCCGAATGAAGTGAAATTTTTTGGTGAGGACGACAAAGAAATTATTAACGAAATTTGTTGAATATGAATGGAAACCGTTGAGATGTGTTCATTGTAAAGCACTGGGCTATCTGCCTACTGAGTGTGCTTTGGCACCTAAGCGGTAAATATAAGATAAAAATTCCCCATAGATGGGATCGAGTCCACATCTGGCTCAATAGAAGAAAGAGGTTTGTAACCTTAGCTATCAGTTCAATCCACTCTTTTCCATTCCATCGCTAGGAAGAAGGCAAGAAAGGATATGATAAGACGTAACTGGGAGCGAAAGGTTCCAGGTAATTTAAGGCAGAACAGAACCTGGGCCCTAGCGTCAGGGATTGGACCCGGCAAGCTCAGCAACGAGAAGAAGGAATGCCTCTTCTGGGTCACTCCCTCCCGTTGTGTTCTTCTTTCAATGCTTTGCGTGTTCCACGGACAAGGAAATAGCCACTTCTTTATACAATTAGTTAAGAGTGATTCAATTGCTAATAGAACACCGCCTACGATCACTTTCCAACACGCTTACTGTAACAGAACTGGCGCCGGATATGCCAACAGGACGAGACAGACCGCTTATTAAGCCAACAACTTCTTCTTGGTTACACATACACATGTAACCCCCCTTCTTGAAAAGAAGTCATTCTTGCAAGGACCGCTTCTTCCTAGAAGAGAAGACTGGCTAATGTTCCATCTAAGATCACGAGATGAGCTTGTTCAGTGCCACATCTCACAGCTCTAGGATCCAATTTCTCATGAGAGGTCCCCGTTACATAGACATAAGACACACATCCAAAAATGGAAGATACAGATCAAGAATCTATTAACATATTTACGAATCCCAATCCTGGAAATAGAGTATCCCACTTTTCTTTACTACCCAGGGCTAGAAATTAGGTGGAAGAATGAACTTTGGAGCATTAGGATTTCACGCTTGTACAGGTCCCTTTCAATACTTAAGATCTTGATATACAGTTCAGTTCCTCTAGCATCGGATTGTGGGCATCTTTCTTCTAGTCCCCTGCTCGTACATTAACAAGGGAAGTTGTCCTTCAAAGAGCCAAGTCAGTAGACTTGCCTTCTTTCACAACCGGGTATGTAACAGCTTCTTCTCTTCCTCCAAGCAGTAAAGCAGGAAAGTAAGAAAGGCTAAGAGCCAACAGAGAGAGCTTTCAACAGCCTATGCCGTATTCTTGTCGAAAAGAAGCCCTTCTGGCAAAAAGATTTGGCTTCATTCTGACCTATTATATTCCCCCACAGCTACTTCTCTAAGACATTGGGCATTTTATTTGTCCTTCCACCAGCAAGAGACATTAATGCCGCATCAACAGTAGGTTACGGGAGCCGCTTCCCGGTGATATATACAGTTAGATCGATCCCACATTCGCAAGTGGAAGGACTTGGCTTTAGCCTTCCTCAAGCAGTACAAGCATAACATTGATAAGGCCCCAGATCGCATGGATCTCCAAAACATGGGAAAAAGGGTGCCGAAGGCTAAGGCAAGGCATTACTTCGAAGAAGTAGTGCTTTCTTCTTTCAAACTTTAATATTCCCCAGTTTCAAAGGCATGAAAGATATATTATTTAGAGATGCGGAAAATACAATAGGTTGGATGCTAAGAATACGGTCTTTGAAGGACCCACGGGGAAGGGCTTAGAAGAGATTAGTGCTTTGGTTAACAGTAGAAATTTTCCCTCGTAAGACCGAATTAATTAACAAGCCACCATAGTCAAAGAGTATCTTTTGGGGGAGCCCAGGAAGTTAATTCCCAATAAGGATATCCCCATAGCCAATCTATTAACTATGAAAGGTACCCCAATAGGAAAAGCACCAATGAGAAAGGGCGAATCACCCACCAAAGCTGTGGAAGTAGGGATTCAAGCGAAGAATAGCCCTAGTCTGATAGCGGAGTCTTCTATCTATGACGTATAACCTAAGTGTGGGGATCTGAAGGACACTTTGATAGTCAACTACAAAAGGCCGGGTCCATATGAAAAGAAAAAGCAAAGGGTGGCAGCTCTCTTTAATAGGTCTATCGAGCCTGAGTTTGGGCTGTAATGAGAAAGGGGTGTACAAGGCCGGGCATCCGATCTTTATTGTTCAATGTAAGTTCCTTGAATGCTCTTTCTTAAGCAAGCTGAACCTTCATTCCCTTGGGTTAGGATCAAGGTTGGGTTGGTCTTCCTTCTACCTATCGAAAAAGGAAAGGTAAGCGCAAGATAGTGAAGAAATAATCCGATTCCCCCGCCAATGGTTACGGTAATCCAAGTCTTGTTTAGCCGTTTTACCCGTTTGATAAGTAGATCCCCGGTGGTTGTAAGGTAAGGGTTGTCCAAAATCATTGAAGCAACTGGCCGAGCCTTGCCACGGCGACTAGCAGCTGGGCCGGTCGAGAAGTAGTTGGATAGGCCGAGCCACCTATCTACCCCATCCCTTTCAATTCGTTTATCTGTTCTCTTTCTCGCCTCCGAAACAATCAATCATAAAGTCATGAAATGTTAACTTATTCCCTGTTTTCCTTTCTTTATGACCAGCAAAACTCACTCGCGGGAACGGGAGCTGGGTTGGCTCCGTACCGGCTGAGGGCATTAGCACTCGACTGATAGGGATAGGGACAGCTCAATCCGAGCTAATCTCTCCGAGGCCATCAATGTATCTCTTGTCTCGGATTCAGTCTTATTCCCGGCTTCTAGGCTTTCCACCCGGTTGAGAGATGCGATGAGCCAAGCGCGTGCAGTTAGGGAAGTTCCTTCCGTGTCTATTCGATAACCGGCTACGTCAATCGAACTACTCGATTCCTTTGGACCGACTACTGACTGAGCAAGGGATGAGATCGTTCTTTACTCGCTTTCTTCGGTTCAATAGCCACCACTAGTCACAGTTGGGGGGCATGGGATTGACCCATTGATGGGAACAACGGAGAAAGGAATAGGTGAGCTTGCAGAAATCGAAGCGCCAGGATCAGACGAGAGATTGGGAACGGGACCTGCAGGGGGATAGCTTTTATCGAGGAGCAGACTTATGCACCTTGGACTTCTTGGATAGCCGGGTGAACATCTACAACGGTGGATAGGAAAATGTTGGAGTATCGGGGAAGGAAGCGTGAAGAGCCCCTACCTAAGCTATAGCAATAGCGCGAAGGAATGGATTAGGGCGTCAGGCGGGGTAGGTTAAAGGTGGGATAAGAAGAGCTTTTCAGGCTGAAGAAGCCTATTTCCTGTCAAGGAAAAGGGGGGTGTTCTTTCTTTTCCAGAGAGAGGGGATGAAGCTGAGCTGGAATTCATGATTGGGATCATAAAGAAAGGCCGGGATTTTCGCTTAAAGCCGATTTCCAACCTGTGACTGAGAAAACTAGATGAATCAAGGTTCGAGGACTGACCGGGCGATGAAGTCAGCCCAGCCTTTCGGGTTTAAGGATATTGGAGGAAAGTACTTACTAATTTATGCCTGGCCGCAGGAAAAGCCAACTGGTCTTTCGATCCAGAACAACTAGGAGTCGAGTGGCCCTTTTCTCTCAAAGTCTTTTCCTTGGCACTGAATTCTATCAACCCGGCTTTGAGATTACTGGTAAGAACAGGCTTAAGCTCTTACGCTGTAGCTAAGCAATAAGAAGATTCATCTGCTTAACACATGCATATCGGACAAACACGACTGTCTATATGTTTAACACATGCGTATTGGACGATCGCTAGCTATGATCTAATCATACGAAAAGACCGGTCTTGGTCTTGACCGGATTCTAAGGATTGATTATTATAGGCAGCGAGGAAGCACCGGGAAGACAATCAGAATCAAATATACCCGGTATGAGAATGAAATTGAAGAGCCAGGCATAGGCATATCTTAATAGGTAGTGAATAAATTCCATTTAAGAAATGAAACGAGTCATCACCATGCATACAATAGCTACGAGCTGACGTAAGCGCTGTTGCACGAGTACTGTATCACGAGTACACTAACAAGAGAGGAACGACGAGCGGAAATCAGTAGTCACTCTGCTACTTATCATTGGAGAAGATATTGCGTATAAATAAAGAGAGAGATAGTAAGTCTCTTGACTCTTGAGCGGCTGAGAATCTTATGTCAAAAGGACCAACGACGAGCTAGGATAAGAGAAGGAGTAGGAGCTAGGTTCAGTGAGAACTTTTTAGAAAGAAACGAAACTATGGTACCTTTTTCAGAATTATTGGAGGCTGTAACCCCTTTTTTAAGGGAGGTTACAGAGGCGCTTCCGCAGGCGCCCGATGTACAAGCTACACTCTCTCAAGAGGCGCTGTCGCATCCACCAATCCCTGCTCCGGAAAGAATAGAAATACCGTCCCCGGCAATAAGTCAAACTGACCTCTGGGATTTGGTAAATGAGCAGCCCGGGGTGGGTTGGTGCCTCTTCAGCTTCCCACCACTACGTAGAAAGGGAACGGCGGACTGGTGGAGAGAGCTTCTATCAAATCTATTTGCGGCTCCTCTGCGAGTACAGGGGAAAGGGCGCCCTGCCCTGCCTAATGATAATCTCTTTTTCGAGAAAGCTCAATCCATCTTTGATAGGAAAGGACAAATACTCTTCAAGATGGAGGAGCTTGAACCGGGTAGGGGCTGGCTTGCCAAATTCATTTTCCCTTTCTGACATCAGAGCCTGCTCTCGTCACTAGCTTCTATGTTCAATCTGGCGATTCCCTCCTCTTCTGCTTTAGTCACTGCTCACTAGCTCGTAGGTCACTAGCCCCTCTCGTACTTGCTTCTGCTCGTATTAGGAGTTTGTACTTCTCGTATTAGGAATCAGAACAGGCACAAAAGGAAAGAGTCACACACACCTGGTGTGGTGATATTGTTCGCTTGGCTTTAGCTCGTTTTTCCTCTCCTCTGGTCTCGAAACCGGGTCTCTATGTCTGTACTCGAATCAAGAAGAAACTCCTCTATCGACACGACAGCAACAGGAACACAAGCAAAGGAATAGGAATAATAGAACTATTAGGAATCGGTAGTAAACAAGCAACCGTCAACTAGAGTCAGAACCGGTCTTTTGTCCCTCACCTCCGCTCAATCCATTCTCCTAGCCCTGCCAGCACCGCCAGCAAGGAAGCAAGCCAGTAAGCAAAGGCAATAGGTCTTGCTTTTTCACTCGAAACAAGTGACGTTTCAGTTACAGTGATGCCGTGTTGCGCGAAGTATGTGTATATATTACCGGGCATGATAGCTACTCTTACCGACCAGTGTTTTCTTTGCAGAGGAAAAGACATGAAAGAACTCAGTCAAGGAAATGAATAAACATTTTCATTTCATTTTTTGGATAAATGACAGCGGGAAAGCCAGTTACAGTACAGAAGAGTAATGATCCCAGTTCCTCTTTCAGGGATTGTCAAAGTACATGTCAAGCTTCAGCCGTCGAGTGGGGGTTGGATACTCCATACTGAAGTTCGATCAGAGCCACCTCAGTGGTTATATCAGCCAGTTCTTTCTGTTGAGAAGCTAAGGCCGTCTTCACTTTGTTTACTTCATTTCTTTTTTCTTCCGCTTTATCCGTGCAAGCTGAGTGACTGACGTGGACAACTTAGCCCTTTTGCCTTCTTTCTCGGCGAGTTCGGGCCCAACTTCTTCGATGGCTCTTTGCAGGGGGCTGTATTTCTCCTCTGCCTGTTTCAGCAGCTCTTCAAAGTCCTCTGTCAGTTACATCAAGACGGCCCTCAAGTGGTCCGCGCTGAAACCAGCCTCAGCCAGTGCTGTCACCGCCCCTACACATTCATTCTCTGTCTGGGCACTGAAAGGGGGGGTGACTGCCATGATCTTCCGAGTATAGCGCATGTACAGCTGCCAGAATTTTCGCTTCTGAAACTGCAAATCTTATCCACGACTCTCTCCTGGAGTATCACCTTTCAGTGCTGGTAAACGGCGTCGAAGTACTCGGGGTAGAGCTTGTGGAGGACCTCTCTGTATAGATCATCTTGGTCACAAAGAGATATGACTTCTCCCCCCCATCACCTGAGTCTCTTGGTACTGTAACAGCCAGACTTTTGAGCTTGCTCGAATTCATTATTTCGTTTAGTGTTGTGATTTTCTTATTTTATCGACTAGTTTATCCCTTCTTTTTTTCTGGCGCGTTAGCCGTTTTTCCAACCACTTCTTGTGACCTTTCACAAGGGCTACCTGTTTATGAAGGGGTGCCCGTTTATGAAGAGATACAGGGGACTCCAGCCCGAGCCTTATACTTCCCCACTCTTTTGCAACTACCTAACTCTATTTCAGACCAGCCAACCCTCGAAAAATTAGGGAAATTGAACGGGTATATCCTCTTTTTCGAGGATCTACATCGCGAACTCAACCCCCCCTACAGTCTTCAATCCAACAGGAACTGGACCGGACCGCAGCGGTCTCACTCTCGTCTAAACTAGACGCTTTCATAGGGATAGAGGAAGCTCGGTTTCAACGACATGTTTTGGAGGAAATATTATGGAAAATCTATTCCAAAGAACCCTACTTCTTACCCGAAAACTGCTGCATTTTCAAGGAGAGTGTTCGCTTGATGCTCCACCGCTATGGTTTAGGGAGTACTCGAAATAATACACTTATTAATTGAATCTTTTCTTTACGTCTACAAGGGAGGAACTCTCAGGTTTTTCGGGAAGTTTTAAACAACTTTTTGTTTTTGAGGAATATGCGAGGTGGGTAGAGATAAAGATAGGGATCCTTGTCACTTACAGGATTCGAACCTGCCTTTATTGATTCTTCTTGAATTTGGGTTTCAGTGTGCACGCTCCGGCTTGCGTATGTTCATACACAGGCCCTCTCAGGGCGGTGTTGTTCTGCTTCTCTACGTTGATGATTTATATTACTGGTAGTGTCGCTTCTCTTCTTCAGCTATCCATCAGCTTCATGCCCGCTTCGACATGACTGATCGATTTACACTTCTTCTTGGGAATGGAAGTGACTCGTCATTCTGCTCATCTGAATTTGAGTCAGACCAAGTACACTCTTGATCTTCTTCAGCGTGCTGGTATGCAGGATGCTAAGTCGATCTCTTATCCGGGTGTCTCTGGTTCTAAGCTTTCTGCTCGTGAGGGCTAAACGCGCCTGATGGTACCTCATATCGGAGCCTCGTGGGTGCCTTGCAGTATCTTACTATGACCAGACCTGATATCACTTACTCTGTAAATCAGGTGTGTCAGTTCATGCACTCGCCGACGACCTCTCATTTAGCTGCTGTTAAGCTGATACTTCAACCCCTAAGGGGCTACCCGGGGTTTGGGTCTTCCTTTTCGTGCTAGCCACAACTTCTCTTTAGTATCTTATTCTGATGCAAATTGGGTAAACTAAACCTGATGATCGTAGATCCACATCTGGTGGCTGCACGTTCCTTGGTCCCAACCTTATCTCCTGGTCCTCTCGGAAGTACAGTCTCTAGATCGAGTGCGGAGGCTGAATATTGCTCCTTAGCTGTCACAACGGCTGATGCTACCTGGATCCAGTATCTTTTCTTCGAGACATTGGTTTCTCCCTCGCACTCCTACTATCTTCTGTGACAATGTGAGTGCTACGTATCTTGCTGTGAATCCAATTCTCCATGCCAGGACTTTGCATGTCGAGATTGACTACCACTTTACTTTGTTCGAGAACGCGTTGCTCGCTCTCCGTGTGCTATTTGTGCCTAGCGTTGATCAGTTGGCAGACATATTTACCAAGGGACTATCCTCGTCACGTTTTCGATTTCTTCGTGACAAGCTTTCTCTCCACCTTCGGCCCGATCAGCTTGCGGGGGGGTTGTTGGTGGACGATTTCGATCCGGTAGTTTTGGGGTTTGTTTGTTGGTGGGGTGATTCGGATCGATCGGACCAATGCGGACCGTTCGATCTGACTCATCAGGATGTTGCGGTGTGGGAACTCACTTCCGGGTCTAGATCTGATCAGATTTGGTCAGATCTGACCCGTTTTATTTACATCTCCTCCGATCTAGGAGGAGAGGACTTTTCTCCCTTTTTTTTCCCTCTCGTTCCGCAGGAAAGAGAATGAGTGCAAGTTTTAAGAGGTATACCTTTCAAACCAGGAAGGAGCTGCCGCTTGGATAAAACATCTCGCCCTTAAGGAAGGCAATGAACAGGCATGGATACGGAACATAGAACTACCAGACAGAATGAAGCCCCAAACTTCTCTCTTGGAGCCATCGAAAGCTCGGGTAGTCATATTACTGGGTTGGATGTCAGCTTTGCTCATTCCAAGTTTCGTAATGGTGAAGAGTGGGCAGATGTTGAGCGCCGAGCCATTGTCAATCAGTACCCGTGCCACTACCATTTCGGATATGCAGTGCCTTATTATTTATGCTTAGTACCTCTGGAGGGAGCTCCTCATCACTGAAAGTAATGGTGTTGGCTGCCCTTGCCCTACCAGGTGCTGGAGATTTTCCACGGAGATATCTGTTGGCACATGTGCTTCATTTAAGATTTTGAGCAATGCTGAACGGTGAGCAGGCCATAAGGAGACCAAGAATGGAGATCTGTGCCGGTGTCTTGTTCAACTGTTCAACTACTTGATACTCACTTTTCCGGATGATCTTGAGGAATTCTGTAACCTCTTCTCCAGTTAGGGCTTTCTTGGTAGCATCATTGTGCAAAGGGATCTCACCCATTTTATCCTTGCCTTTCTTCCGGATATGGCCTATCTTTTTAGATCGAATGGGCTACACTGAACACTGACCCAACCAAGTCGTTTCCACCACATTCGTCTCTAGATCGAGATCGGAAATGCTGTCAAGCCTCGGAAGTACTGCTCCTACTTATCTTGCTCAAAGTTTCGCCCCTTCCCCCGCCTCATTAGGAATTCCAAATGCTTTCTCATAAGAAAAGGGGACTCTCCCAAGAGATTTAGCCTTGTCGGCCACCTCAAAAAGATGGTTGTCCCCTCTCTGAAACTCTCCCTCTTCAAATAGGATATCAGCTCTAACAGCACCTTCCTTTGCCGAGGACGACAACAAAAGAAAGAAGGGGGGAAAGCAATTCCCTTCTTTCCCCACTTAATGCCCAATCCATTGTCTAACCTACAGCACAAGAGCAAATCCTCTAGTCAGGATTTTTAGGTTCGGTTTAGGGGATTGGCGCACTTACTCTAACGGCGTACCTTTCCCACTGCCTCCCACAACGTTCAACGATTCCATTCAAAAAACGAAAATCCAGAGAATCACGAGTAACCCCCCTCTCGCTCAGCCATTGTAATTGCCATTGTCTCCCTTCTTGCGAGAAAAGCCCTTTCTATCCCGTTCTGCCCTCACGGGCTTTTTATTCTTCAGTTGGTTCTACAACAAACAACCTAATCAAGAACAACTCCATGAATGAGAAAAATAAAGGCCAACCAAAGAAAGCCGCAATTCATAGGCCTTATCTTCTATATCTGCAACGACCTATCGAAAAGATAACAAAGCCCTGGCTCAGACACAGAAAGAAGGGCTCGCCCCTCAAATTCGGAAGTGCTGCATAATATCATAATCTTCCTCACAACCTTCCAATCTCTTTAAAGGGAAAAAGTCCTCATGCATGGGCATCAT
>OY743191.1:282500-297500 GCA_963555705.1 Ligustrum vulgare | reverse complement strand
CTGTCTTTGCTCTTGCCTTACGGGACTATTTCCGCTTTCTATATGGTTCCGCGTTCCGGCATGGGTAGATTGGAAGGTCAGTCCACTGAGATGCTTGAGCGGTCATGTTACGCCGCGTACTCTCCTGAGTCTCAGCCATTTCATTAGTCAATCCCGGATTCTCCGGAAGGGGCGTGGGAGCTCTTTGTGCCGGGCGTCGGGATCCTATTTGAAAGGAACAAGCACTCACGATCGGTTTAAACGAGCATAAAGGCCATTTTTCCTATATGCGATGGCATATTTGTGGATTAAGGTGCCGCCCAAAGGAGTGCACCGGAGAAATGGGAATAGGCCTAATTAGTGTTATTGGACTTGCTACGGCAGCTATGTGGGGAATGCCTCGGCTTGAAGGAAACGTAGGAGGAAAGGGATGATGCAGACGTCCCAGACCTAATGGACGAAGAAAGAACGGCCCGTCACACTATTGGAAAGGCGCATGTCCGGTTCTCGAGAAGACAAGCTATGGATTCGCGGTCGGAAAGTCGGCATGCATGAAAGTCGAAGGCATGGTCTGTTCGACATCGGGTTGGTGCGAAGCGAAGTTCTTGTCCATGAGTCGGCCTGCCCCTTATTCCTGACCTGATCAACCAATGGAGTTAAGCGGCGCTGGCCCATCCAAGCGCTAGCAAGCGGTAGGGCCTTCCTTTTCGTCCTCTCTTCGCTGCATATTTCATAAAATAAACCAGATATAGAAGCAAGGATACGGGTTCCCGATCGGACAGATAGAAAGTCAACATTGCCTTTCGCCGAAGAAAGCTCCTTATCCATCCCCGGGCGTACATCCAATGCATTAGATACAATACAGTAGTATACCACTTGAACAAAGCAACAAAATCTCTATAAAAGATTTTATAGAAATGCGCACTCGTTGGACATATTTTCTTGCTGCCAGAAGTCAGAGTCCACCTCTAGCGGCATCTATATAACTCCTTTTTTCCTCTCCTCATGTCTTGTTTGGTCTGGAGTGCGGTTCAAAGACCAGGTATGTTTCTGAGAAGACAAGCTACTGATGTGCGATTTGACATCACAACCTTCCGCGGTGTAGTCCTTTTAAGTTAAGTAATAAGTCTCAAATCGAACTCTCACTTCCGCCTATGAGCTAGAGTCGGCTAGACCTAAAAGAAAGCTCCTACTGATATCTAGTTCCGTTCCGTCAGGGGAGGATTCACGACAAGAATTATCCAATGAAATGTCCAATTGAAGCAAACTTCGATTGAGCAATTCAAGTGACTAAGGGCGAGGGGGTCCAATCATTGCAGTTGAAAAAGAAGCGCTATAAAGCCTATAAGAGCTGTAAACTCCTGATATAGCCACGTACGTAGTAAAGCGGAACCCCTTATTCATAGAACTACTAGCATAGCAGCAGGAAGCCGCATCTGTGCTGGAGTTCAGATTGTAACGGGTATCCCGTACTCCTCACGACAGATTGGTGCGATCGACTCTGTAGGAGCACGGCACAATGAAGAAGGGGCAGAATATGAGATTGAGCCTGATCGACGTATTAGCACAATGAAGACATGTGAATTCTCGTCCGAAGAAGAATCAGTGTCTGAAGATACGTCGACAAGTAGTAATGAAGATTTTCGGCATATCAGCATGGCAAAGAAGTACTTCGAAAGACCGCCGCCGATCGATCTTGCATTTGGAGATCCAATCAAGGCTCATGATGGATTTAATGATAAGTCTATCTATCCCTGGAGCATTGATGGCCTTCATCCTGAACAGATTAACAGGATGTTAGGCATGATGATCGCAGCCTCAAATGCCTATCTTCACGGGAAGAATGAAGCTGAAACTGCATATCGACTTATCACTGAAGGATTTGTCGGTACGCTGAAAAACTGGTGGGATCATCTACCAAAGGAAGCCAAGGCAGAGATTGAAGCTTCTGTAAGGATTGATCTATCTCCTGGGAAAATCGAAAATGGGGCCGATAGAGAGAATGACAGGCTTGAACGATGTAACAAAGCCAGCAATCAAATTCAAAGCTATAGACCAAGAGCTACTGCGGGTGCGGTCCTATAAAAGAAGGATAATCGTGGGGTGCGCCATGGCCTTAGGGTTAGCAGTCCTCGCGTGGTGGCACTTTATACCAGAACAGATAGTCACACAACCATTAGCGTGCTTAAGTCCGCGATATGTAGATCTGGTGAATCAAACCTTTGTCGTGTCGAAAAGGTATGTGAGTTGCACAACTCAGGCTTTGTCTGTATGTGTGATGATAAAGCCGTTCACACCCAAGTGGCAGATCTCTTTCAAAAGGAAGAGAAATTTGACCCACTAGCAATAGAGCAAGGAAAGATTAATAAAAAGGCACTCGCAGTCATGGCGGGGGCTGTAATGATGAGTTTGCTACTAAATCAAAACGCATTTAGTGCAGGAAGTTTGGTACTAAGAACATACGGTACTAAGTCATTCTGACTTCCTTAGTCCTGTCATGCCTTAGGTTCACGAACTAGAGGTTCACGAGCTAGAAACACCGTTAAACCATTTATCTGCCGTGCGAACGTATATAAAAAAAAAGAAGGAATATTGGCAACGGACGATGTTCCGGAAATAGGTACGAGATATTGCATTGGTTATCGAATTGGAATGGACCTGGTTAACCTTATGGAAAGAAGTAATCCTACGGAAAAAGGATCTAATCCTAGAGAGAAACTGATCCTAAGGGGACTGAATCCTAGAAAATAGACAGGGCTGGACCATGACTGGAAAGGGCGCTGGGCCCTGTACCCGACTTTGGAGATAGACATTGTGATTTCCTAAGGTGTGATTAACCTATGGAAAGGGACCGTGCCTACTGAAGATTGGACTAAAAAGGCGTCGTGCCTAATTAGGGGTTGATCTCGAAAAGGCGCCGTGCCTTGTGTTTGAATGAATGTTTCTAGAAAAGTCTCGAAAAGCCTAAAACCTTTAATGTGGAAGGAGAGTGCCACCACTAATGGGAGAGTTCTTAGTACCGAAGCGGTAAGTTACCACTAAAGAGAGGTCATGTTACCATTATCGAAAACGTGAGGTACCACGAAGGAGAGGGATAAAAACCTCTAAGGAATGGAAACTTTGACAAGTAAATCAATGGTTTGGAAATTATGCAACACAATAAATGAAATGCATTAATTCTTAAGGGTTGCTCTTTGAAAGAGGCAAGACGCCTAATAATGCAACGGTGACACAAGTCAAATCCTTCGAAGGGAAATGGCCCGAACCTGCGTCCTATCCATTCATCTATTCCGTCTAAGGGTAATACCAAGCTAGGCTAGATTCTATCAAATAAGATCTCTCAAGTGATAGCTATAGAGGAGAAGGGCAGATTAGACTGTATGAGGTTTCTGTTGTTCTTTCTTGGCAGTGGTATGTCACTCCGGTAGGTTGGGGAATCAAATACCTGAGACTTGCTCCTTCCTCAGGTTTATAGCACGCTAGGCTAGATAAGACTGTATTCTATCTGTTAGCTATTCGAAGAGCTTAGGAGCTAGAGGAATGCTCTTTTTCTTTCCTTGTTCTTCCTTGAAGTTTAGAAGGGATAAGGACAGAGAATAACTAATGAGATTGTAGCTGTCTTCCTTCTTAGGGTTAGGACTTTCCCCTGGGGCACGTAGCTCCTGTAGGTTTAGATCAAGATAGAATGAATTAGAACGAATTCTATCTAGCAAGCTGGTTGTTCCAGCAAGCCAATAGGGATGCTAGGCGAAAGGAGAAGAATCTATTTCTTACCTTTAGGATGTAGCTTAAACCTTCCTTACTGTATCTATTCTAGAAAGAGATGCAACCTATCTTACTCAATATGCATTGCCGCTGTTGCTGTGTAGAATAGATTGTATGAAGAGAGGAGGATAAAGAGTCTGTCAGTGGCTCAACAGGGCTAACCTATTCTCCGAGAGCATTAAGTCCTTTGTAAGATGCCCTTCTTTACTTCTAGCCTCTTGACTTCTCTCTTTCTTACGAGGACTACTATTTAGCATCCTACATATGAATTCAATTTGAGGAGAATCCGTTTCAGTTGTTCTTTTTGGGAGTTGAATAAGCAAGCCAGGGGTGATTGGGCTTCCTCCCCCAAGGGCAGAGCGGGGATAAGAAGTGCTCTCTTCCTGCCTTTAGTAAGTAATAGAGTCAGACTTTGCCCTTTCCTTTCTATTCTATATCTCTAGATGGAAGTCCTGAGTGAGTCCAGTCCGGATAGTAGGCAGCCTTTTGCCTTTTTGATTCCCTCCCTCATCTAGTGAGGATTGTAATAGGTAGGTCTCATCCCTCTTACAGTCCTGCCTTCAAGTAGCTTCTTTCTTCTATTGATTGATAGCGAGGAATCCCACCAAGCCCCAAGCAAGGAATGAAATGGATATCGTTCCTGTGCTCTTTCTTGCTACTTGCCTGTAGGTTTAGAGCAAGCAAAGACAGATAAGAATAGATTAGTTGTTTGCTTTCTTCTAGGCTTGTACCTATGAGTGAGGAAGTCTTGGGTCTATTAGTTGAGTAAGTCCTCTTAGCTTCTCTTCTTGAGTGATCTTCCTGCCTAACTGTAAGCGGAGGCCCTTCCCTCTGCTCTTAGCCCTTAAGGCAGGTTGCTTTCCCTCTGTCCCTATCATCCGCTAGCTTCTATCATCTGATGCCTCTTCTCCTCGAGGTAAGAAGCCGTCTTTGAAGTCTTAGCTCTTCTCTCCGGCAAGATGGGGAATTCCTTCCTAAAGCCTAAAGTGAGTCCTGTGCCCCGTGCTTCCCTCCCTCCTGGGCCTATCTCTAGTACCTATATCTAGTATCCGACGCAGCGTACGCTATTTAGTTGTCATTCCTCCGTCTGTCCTTATATTTATTCAGGTACCCCCGTGTTACTCCTTCTGTTGCCGAAGAACAAGAAATTAGTTTCACTAAATGGGTTGTATTTGTATTAGTACAAGAAAGGCTCTCTCGCCGAGTGAATCCCCAAGAGAAGTCAAGATAGGGAGAATCTTTTCCTCCGGCTACCTTCTCGTTGTTAGCGCAGGGAAGTCGCTGCTATCCGCGACCGAGGAAAGAAAGCGCCTTTCCAGTAATAAATAAGAAAATGGGCGTGGGTTTGGTTTTGTTATTCGATCGCCTTTCGTGTACTTGAAGTTGAGCAAAGCGGTTCACAACCACAAGAAGAAGTAGGAATCGCATCTCCGGTAGTAAAGGTTGGAAGCCCTTTTTTCCAGTCGCGTGCCTTTTGTTGATGTGCGAAAGCGTGCTTCCGTTTGTTGGTCTTCGAGCTCAATCAATAAGGATCTTTTCTTGAGTCTGCCCTTGGTCCAAAAGGATTGAAACCCTAGCCGGGCATGGAATTCTCTCCTATTTCCGACCGAGGATAAGCGATTGCAGTTTTTCACTTAATATCCCGTCGGGTTCGGTTGTTCGCCGATTCAAGTGGTACGTGGGTCAGGTTCATCAGACGTGTTTCAGACGTTTGAGTCTGCTTGTTCTTCTTTGTACTTCGACGTTGCGATATGTTGCCCCCACCCAAGGGTTCTTTTGCTTTTGCGTCCGTGCTCGCGCATTCATTTATATAAGTAGAGATTTGCCTACGGATCCTTCGTTCCCTTTGTTCTTGACCCATGAGTCAAGATAGCCCTTCATTTCTTACCGCTCCATACGTGGTGCCGGTTGCTGATTGGCCCAATTTTGGATTGTCCCAGCTAGGGTCAAAGTCCCAGTCAAGACTCAGGCGACTAGCTCTTCCGGCTCTTTCTCGCTTGCAGCTGTTAGTAGTAGCTCTCTCCGAGCTCCGGGGCTCTGCTGTTAATAACTAATAAATAGGGGTGGTTCGGGTTGTTGTTAGGTAGGCTATGGATAGCAGCCCTGTACTGAAAGTTGAGATAAAGGTACCCCAAGCCCGGATCTATTAATATAATAAAAGAGCTCGGCTAAGAGGGTCTCGCCCCAGGACTACCTAATTGAGTCTATTGAGAGACCACACCCTACGCTTTCTTTCTCCAGCAGCTAATGAAAAAGGCGGGTTGGTTGGGCTTTGTTAGTCTAGACCTAGCAGGGCCTTTCCTGTACTTCCCGCTCAATAAAGAAGGCTGCTTGCTCATTCGCGCCATTTTTTCTTGTCCCCAAGGCCAAGGGTCCGCCCTTTCTACCCCACGGGATCTAGTTTGCTCACGTGAATAAGCAGGATCGCCTAAGAGTGCTCCTAGTTCTTAAGGGTAGGTAGCTTCCCCTTTCCTGGAAGCTCTCCCTCCCAGTTCTTTCATAAGAGGACCCTTACCCCCAAGTGATAGACCATGGCATTCTTCATGAAAGTGCCTTCCCTTTTAAGGATAGGTCGTGCCATTCGGAAACAGAGAAAAGGAGCGAAGCCGCTCGACTGTAAGGAGAGGAGATGGAACGGGAGAGAAAGAGTGAAGAGTCCCTCCCTTCATTAAGGGAATGGGGAGTCCGGGATAAAAGCCACAGTAGAGTAGATTGATAGATTCATAGTCCCGAGATGAGTGATCTCCTGAGATTATGTCTTCTTTCCCACCTTCTCTCATGGAGAAGGGATCAAAGTCAAGATGGAAAGAGAGAGATCAAAGCCTTTCCTTATAGACGTGAAGATAGTTGAATGCCATCACATGTCTTAGGGAAAGGGCTGTCCTTATAATCAAGCCGCTATAAAGCCGGTTGACCGATAGGGCCAGGAGCTGAAAGCCGCTTGAAGGAGTTGACGAGGTTCAGTAGGTCCCACGATGAATGAACAGGAGCGGAAAGGCTCGAGCCAAGATCATAGGATTGAACCTTCTGAGACTCGGTTTCAGGGGAAGAATGGGAGACCTAGATTTGAGACTTGTTTTCGTGCCCCCGCCTCTCTTCCCTCCACTCTTTAGCCTATCCCTTTGGTTGAGCTGGAACGAGTGCTTCCCGAGGAGATCATGTTCTCGCTAATCAAGCAATTGCGTCAGATCAGATAGATGCCTTAATCGGACAATAGCTTATCTAAGAGCTGGTTTTGTTGTCTTTGAAAGTACCACGAAACTATCTTGACAATCTCTTCTATAAGACAGAGCTCGTGTCAATCGAATGGGCAAAGTCCGATCCTCTGTCTTTTGCTTTGGATAGATCTCAAGGGCAAAGTACTCATTCCGGGCATGACTCGGAAGATGCAGGCACTTCAGGCCAGTCCTATTGGTTCCTCATTTTCCTATGGTCGAGCGGTTCGGTTAGCCTTTTTTTGAAGAAGAAGAACTTAGATGATGACAATGGACCTAGTCACGGAGCTTAGTCATAGGTGAGACTCTGATCCCGATGCCTGAAAGCTCTGTTCGCCTACTGGTGAGATAAGCAATCCTCCTTCCACGGGCTCAGATATCTTTTGTTTTATACGGATTCAGAACTGAACTATTAATGATAGATACTCGCTCCACCCAACTTCTTGCTCTATCTCTTTTAATTGTCCTCTCGTCCAGTTGCTCAAGATAGATAAGCAAGTAGAACTTTGATTCAGGTAGCTCTATGTTGCTACGGTTGGTTCTGTTCTGTAATCAACTACCTGGGGCAAGTAGCTCCTGTCGGTTTAGAGCAAGCAAGGAAAGGTAAGAATAGATTAGATCGATCAAGACAGGTAGCTAGGTAGTTAGTTCTTCCTATCCGACTAGTAGGAAGCGCGGCTATGGAACTAACAGAATAGATAGAGCGGAAACTGCAACCGATATATCCGCTGCTATTATCCGCTCTTAGGTTGCAGTTGCTCTTTGAGTTATCTCTTTCTTTATGGGTCTTCCCAGGCTTCTAAAAGGTTAGATCAAGATAGGACAGATAAGAATGGTATTAGATGGGTTGGGTGTCTTCTTCTTTCCTTTGGCCATATATTCGTAATGCCCTTTTCCCGGCTAGCAAAAGCAGTAGTTGACTCGTATTAAAGAAGAATAGGCCTATGGTGAAACTTGAGTTGCTTCACTTTGAGACTGAGAGCTCTCACTGGTTGAGTCACTGCCAAGTAGGCTTATCAGAGAGCAAGCAAACCACAGTGCGACGTTCAGGCCGTGTGGAGCCACTTGCAGTGGATACAGAGAGAATGTTCGAGAAGTGTCACTGGGTTTTCATCCCTTGGACAGCATGCGTGCTACTGATGAAGAAAAAGGATGGCACATGGAGATTTTGTGTTGACTACAGGGAGAAAAACCTGACTATTAAAGATTCTTTAATAATCAGCCTTATACCTATTATTGAAGAATTGGTGGATGAGTTATGTGGGGCAAAGGTGTTCTGTTCTACAAGATAAATCGGAGATCTTGTTATCACCAGATCAGGGTGTTTGAAAATAATATTTAAAAGACAGCTTTCAAGACTCACTTGGGGCATTATGAATTTGTTGTAATGCCTTTCCGCCTTAATAATATAATTGAATATAATGCACCCTCTACTTTTCAGGCCCTAATGAATGAGGTTTTCAGTAAGTGTTTGAGGAATTGTAAATGTCTTTTTTGATGACATTTTTATATAAAATTAATTGTTGTGTGGAGGAGCACTTGAAACACTTAAGGGCAGTGTTTACTATTCTGAGGGAACATAAACTTTATGCTAAACTGTCAAAGTATGAATTTGGGCAACCACAGATAGATTCCTGGGGTCATATCATTTCTGGAGAGGGTCTTGCTGTAGATCCATCCGAAATTGAGAGCATGACTCCGTGGCCAACTCCCACCAGTGTGAAACCCCCCTCCTCTTCTAGACCTGGAACAGCCTCTTTACCAGCCATATATCTATCTCTACGATTGAGATAATCGGCCACCTCATCAATTCTTTCTTGTGAAAGGGACCCAACTCGCCAAGTACCTCTTGTACAAAAATGAATTCATCCCTTCCGGCTGGGCATAAAAATATCTGTAGAAGAGGGGGCTAACTTGAAATAAGTACTTAACGCATACCTGACATCAGTGAGCGATTCTGCTATTGGGTAAGGGATTACTTGATCTAACCCAAACTGCTTCGCAACCCTATGAGGCTTATACACTGTAATGAACGGGGGCTTCAAAGTCACCGGAACTTTTCCATGAGACCACGTCCGAGATCCTTCCGAGGCACTCAAAAAATATGAGAGGGGGTGAGCATTCTCAAGAACCAAAAACACTTCCTGGTTATGTGACCACTGGGCAAGTAAATAATTTCATTTTCATCCTTATCCCCAAAGAATACCCCTTCGCGGTAAGGCCTCCATTTTAAGATTTCCTCAACAATGAGGATCTTAAAGCACTCTCCTGTACTCAATGTGGGTGGGGTCAAATCCGCATATTTCTCAGCCCTGGACCTATTTATCATTTCCTCTGCCTCCAATGTAACACGAGGGGCTACTGGGGGAAATCTTTCGTAAGCCCAAAGAATCAGAAGCCAAAACGGCCCATATAAATCGAGCACCGATCCAGGAGATTTCGGAGCAATTTGAAGATTCCTATCTCTGAGCTCTGTAGCATACTCTGATAACCCCATGTAGAGTTGGGCCACTACAGTGCTAGCCCAGCAAATATTTCTTTGATTCAGCAATCTTGCAACTGTGATGAATACATAATTTTATAAATTACGAGTTCCAGGTGGAGAAGGTATAATGTTTTGTGAAATCAAATACAATACGAAGGCTGCGAAAGCCTACCAGAAAGAAGCTCGGTATTATCCTGTACCCGCTTAAGGAAGGGGTCCATCTAGCTCTGTTCTTGCCCGCCTTATTAAGTAAAGTAAGTCAGAAGCAAGGTGCTAGTCAGACAGCTCCTAAGTAGATAAGACTAAAGCTACTAGTCGGTAAGGAAGAAGGTCTGACGGCTAACCAGACAGCGGAAGAGGTATTCTCCTGTGTTCAGTTGAGGAAAGATTACCAACACTCTCACTACTCGCGAAGCAAGCTAGCCTGATAGCCGGCACTAAAGGTTATCCTTTAACTAGCCAAGGGAGTAAGAAGGTTCCACTAGTCATCATCTTAATCATAAAGACTTTATAACTAGATAGTATAACTAGCTATTAAGACACTAAATAAAGTAAAGGGACATTCAGTCACCTAAACTAAAAGTCTAAATAAGACTTAGGGAACTACTTATTTATATTATCATTATAAGGAAGCAACTAGTCAGAAAGAAGCTAGTAGTAGACAGACTGACTTACCACTTACTAAGAAAGGGAAGGTAGAAAGTAAGGAAGCTTAGAAGAGAAGGAAAAATGACGACTCTCTTCAGGCGAAACCTCTCTTCGCCCTGACAACTTCTTGCTTTCTTCTTGGTTGAAAGAGAAGAGCTGGCCCAATGTTGGATGATGCTATGCAAAAATGACACGAATAGCTCAGTCAAGACAAAGGGACAGGGACGGGGTTGGTCGACCCGTTCGTGATAGAAGAAGCGCCCCCATCGCGGCGAGTCGGCGGGGGAGAAGTTCCTTTCTTACTACCCAGTCTATATGCAATACACATGCAGTCTGTGTTATCATAGAAAGGCGGTCTCAAGAGATGGAAAGCAACAGACCGGTTCCTGCAAAGAACAACTTGAATTAAACCATTGGGAGACGGCTTTCCTTTCCGGAAGGAACGACTCTATCGCCGGCAGCCCAATGTACTAGCTCGCGGACACAAACACGCTCTTCAGAAAACGTTGGTTAAAGTCGTCTAGTTGGGGCCAATCGAATGTAGAGGTTCAGGAAGCGCTAAGATGGCGAAACCAGAGGGATAAGGACTAAGGCGGGGGTTAAGTCCAATGAGAGTGTAGTTTGCTAGTGTAGTGGAAGTTGTATAGTAAATTAAGCCGTAGTTAACTATTATCAGCAGGCAACGTCAAGGTCAAGCATTGAAGTAGCATTCTTTCTCTCTTTCTCTTTTTGTTTTATTCTGTAAGTTAAGCCGTATGTGGAATCTGAGTTTGATTATGTTTCTTCTGCAGCAGTAGATAGAGTAGAATCTGTCGCCTTTCGAAGACATTCGCCCCTATCTCTACTCTAAAGGGGCTTACGACTTTATCGAAGGTAACGTCAATTGTAGTCAGTGCCTAAAAGCGCTATCATTATGGTAGTGTGGTTAGCCTACTGGATAGAGAGTTTAGTCATTAGCCTACTGAATCGGGAGTTTAGTACCAGTACCTAAAAGTTGGAGTTGGTACCTTTCCTTTGAGTCGAGCCAGTTGCAAGCGGAGGCTGACGACTGAATATATAGTTCATGTTTCTCCCTCTATTCGTTAGGTGGTTTATTCAATTAAGGAGGAGTCGGCTTAGTAGTGAATAGGGACGTGAGGCTGCTGCTTCAGAAACGGAATCCACGGCTTCAAAGTAAACTCGATAGACTGATTCACCTAGATCCACTTCTGAAACGAGATCAACTGCTTCTTAGCCTTTTCTCCTCTTTGCCTGAGGAATACCTTCTTATGCCATAATAAGACCTTCTTAGCACCCTTGTATGAGTATGAGACCAACATTGTCTTCTATCTCAAGATGTATAAGGAAGTACAAGGGGTGACACCCTTAATAGGATAGTAGGGGCGCGGTGGACTAGCGAACGAGAGCTTACTGGAAGGTCACTCTATCTTCTCTGGGGTAGAGGCAATGTTCAGTGCACTTTCGAAAACATCCGAGTTTGAGGTGAGGAGAGATGATGGTACGGATGAGAAGGGCAGCACGAGAACGAGCTTTCTTTCTAGCGGGAAGCCCCCCCTTTCGGCGTTATCTTTCAATTCGAGTGAAATAGCAGCTGCTCTTTCAGAATTCATTTTATACATAGATGACGACGGAAGCTTCTTTCTCAACGGAGAGTACTCCCCGGCTTGGGGACATCGCTATAGTATCTTGTTTGGCGCATTCTCTACGACGGAAATGTGAAAAGGAGAAAGATATTCCTACCACCGAGGAAAAATCCTTCAACCACTCAGAGCGCTATGTCCTGAAAGTATGCCCACCATTTCAAATAACCTTAGGAGAGGCGGACCCACGACAATGCTCAATGCGTTAAATCTGACCATCCTTATTATCCCTCCTTAATGGTGATGGCAAAAAAGAATAAAGAATGGCAAAACTTCTTTAGCGATGCGCACAATAAGCGCTTCTAGCAGTGAGGAGCTTGTCTCTTAGTTTGCTAAAGTAAAGGTTCTTTTGATTGAGTGAATCTGACTTTCTTTCACTCAGGACAGATAGAAGGACAGGAGAGAAAGTTGCTCTTCTTACAGGTGTTCTAGACCGAAGGGCAGAGATAAGGAGTTAAGGGTTTTGATTTCTTTTTATCCTTTAGTCCGTATCAATAAAAGCCGAAACCTTCGAGCTCATGATGACAGTACTTCGAGTGAGACAGCAGCAATAGGAGGATGGGGAGCTTGTTTCTTGCTAAGCTAAGCCACTCTGCTTTGCTTTGGTTTGCCGGGATTTAACCCAGTTTGGGAACCAGCACCCGAGAGAAGACCCCGGTCGGCGGTGGGAGGGTTGGACCAACAAAGAAAGACATTGGAGTTTTTGGGTTCTTTCCACACCAGAAGCTGAAACAACAGAATCGGGAGAAGGATCCGATGCAACTCTATGTCGATCCCCTGGTCGAGTGACCTTCGTACTGCAAGCCAGCCTTGAACTCCCGTTATCGTTGTTGTCTCTATTCGTTTCCCGGATTGTGCCATCCTATTAGGGCGTATAGCCTGTCTTGTAATTATTAATTGGTAATTTGCTTCTTCCTTTTCCCCTTCCCTGTCTCACTGAGCCGATTCAACCAAGTACCTCTAGTTGCGAAGGATATTGCTTATTAAAGATTCTAGTGAAATGGCTGGGCGTGGTAAGGTCGCTGCTAACGAATGGTGGGTGCGTGGAGAATGATATGGATTCGAGCTCCATTTCCCTCTCGGTACTTAGATCCTCCTATAAAACAAAACCTCTTTCAGTCCTGTTCCGCCGGCTACATCGATTGGATACCGCTGGGCCTGCCTACGCATAAAGTATACCAATTATCTCATAAAGCCATTGAGAATTCCCCGCTAGTTTAAGTTGCCGTCTCAGTATTCCCGGGCATCTCTTTTGGTAAGGTAGCAGTCAAGTCTTCCAATTCTGCCCGTCGACTATATTACCCTCGAGTGAATGTGGTATCGGTTCTTGCCCCATTTTCGAGCCTCTCCTGGTCAATTGCTTGATCCTTTTTAACTGCTCAAGAAGCAAGTCCTTTCTTCGTTGATTTCGGTAGTGCAGTTGCTCCCGTGCTTGATGGTGCACGATCGAGATAATTCGGTCTTCCGTTAGTTGTTGGACATGCTTTCCGTTCTCTTATCATTTGGCTAAGTCCCCTAGTCGTCGAGTCCTTCAGTTGTTAATAAGACTATCGGAGGAAGACTCTATTTCTTTCTTAAGTAATGGATTGAGAATCCGGCTAAGGTGTGATGGAGGTTATGTGCTTTGAGGTCGGATGCCGATTCCCCTATCGTGTTAGGTGCTAAGGATCAATTTCCTTGAGTTTTTCTATTACGAAAGCCGCATCAAGTCCTGACTTTCATTTCTTTCCTCACTCAATTAATGAAGGTTCTCTCCCTTCTTTCTTCCTTTTCTTTGAGAGTGTCTCCGCCCTTTATCTCAGAGGTGGATTTCGGATTCCTTAGAGAAAAAGCTTCGTTTTAGAGCTCCTTAATGTGGGGTGACATTAAACATGGTCTTTCCTCGCCTTTTAAAGAAAGAAAAAGGGCTATTAAGCAAGTATTTGATTTTATTCGATACCCGATCATTGATGTTACTATCGACCCAAACAAACCTATTAATTAATAGTCCCAAGGAGCAGCAGCAAGGAAGAAAAGAAAGAGCCCAAGGGCAATAGGCAGGAGTTGATAGTGTTCCATGACCGAAGTAAAGCGATCGAAGGAGGCTCGGTTTCAGAAAGAAAGGGAAAAGATCCCCACACCGGATCAATAGTCAAATCGCCCAGTTGATTCCGAAACGGGGGAAGCTTACTCACATAAAGCGAAGGATTCTGTTCTCCTTATTCGCTGACCTGGAATAGCTTCCCGAGCTAAGGCTAAGAACAAAAACTGGAGTTTCGAGAAAGAAACCTACAGTGTCTAAAAGCAGCTTTCCTTTCGTCCTTCTGGCAAGGGTTTGAAGAGGGGCTTGGTAGCTAGGAAAGTCAAGTCAGAGAGGAAGGCGCTGTAGAGATAGAGTCTTTACGGGCAAGTAAAACATTCTATCTTTGTCAGGCTTAAGGTAAAGGGCATAAGAGAAAGTTCGTTCTTGTTTCCGGGCATATCGATGGGAATAAGAGCAGGCAGTAAGTGAGGAAATTTCTTCCGGTAGTGGATGCTGGTAAATCAGAGTCAAATCCATCTTTTCGGAAACGAAGTCGTAACTTATACCGTTCGAAAGGCGCTCCAGCGCTTATGGAAAAATAGATCGAACCGTTCTTTCTTTTCGGTTACGATAAGCAAGTCTATTAGAAAAGCATGCCATGGATTTCTTTTCTTTATTCCCGTCTCAAGCAGTCAACCATCTACGGTAAGGTTACGCTCCTCATCTTTGAAGTGGGAATGGTCAAAGGATTGGCCCGGGATGCTGTTCGCCCACGGGATTTTAAATTATACGCCCATGGCATATGGGAAGATGAAGACTTCTTGTATCTTAACTTAAAGAAGAACTATGTGCGCATAATTGACCATTTACTTCTTGAGTGGTATAAGTGGTACTACACCATTCCTGTTAGACTAAAATACTCCTTTGGAGGTTCTTCTCTCTCCGGGGCCTGGAATTCAATTCCTTCTTCAGTGAACCAAACCCTTTCATAATTTGCAGCTTTTGGGCTTCTGTTCAAGTGTTATGATCGTTTGAGAAGGGAGAAGGAAAAACGACCTTTGGCAGAGTGTATCACTCATTCTATTACACACAAGGCTTGACCTTTCCTTTGAATCCTAAAGGGAGTACTCCTCAAGAAAAGGTGAAGAAGAAGAGAGTTCGATTGAGAATTCTTCTGTCTCGATCCAAGTTCATTCGAATTGATCCCATAGAAACTCGGTCAGTGACTGCAAAGCAGCGTCTTAATCTAGGCGCACCTATTGAATA
>OY743191.1:235000-272500 GCA_963555705.1 Ligustrum vulgare | reverse complement strand
AGTCTGAACATACTCTCCAAATGAAGTGCTTCACTTTGTTAGGAACATGTGCTGACCAAATAAATGACCAGCTGTCATTATTGTTAGAGCTCCCAACATCTACATTCTCTCTGTTCCCTTTGGATAATCCAAGCTCCAGAATCAAATGGTATGCGGATTTAACTGAGAAGAAACCAACCATTCTTTGTATAGTGCCTTAAAAGTCTGTTACTAGGTAGAAAAGGGCTTAGAGTAATACTCAAAATCCTGTCAGCTTCAAAACCCAAAAAGACATTCCTAATAATATCTTCTTTCCAACACTTCCTTTCAGAGTCAATAAGATCACTTACTGTTCCAATTGCGAAATAGGGCGAATCACCCTAAATGATCGTGGAACTGGTACCCATTTATCATGCCAGATTCTAACGCTTGCCCCATTGCCAATCCTCCATCTAACACCATGTTCAATGACGGAACGAGCCTGCAAAATGCTTCGCCAAGTAAAAGATGGTTTACTCCCGCTTCTAGAAAAGAGCAATGAGGGTTCCAAACCTTAAGGATTTTGCGAAGCAAAGAATTAAAACAAGTCAGAATGCGCCAACCTTGTTTAGCTAACATGGCAAGGTTGAAGGCTTTTAGATCCCTGAAACCAAGACCCCGGATTTGGGGTAGCACAATTTTTCCCAAGAAACCCAGTGCATTTTTCCACCTTTATCTCCCTTCCCCCACCAGAAATTGGACATGAGAGAGTTTAACTCCTGAAAGAGCCCATCCGGAAGTCTAAAACAGCTCATTGCATATACAGGGATAGCTTGAGCTACAGCTTTCAAAAGCACTTCCTTACCGGCTTTAGACAACAACTTTCCTTGCCCGCCAACCTTGCCTTCTGTCTCTCTGTTTATTCGCACAGTGCCTAGTCAACTGAAGATTTATACATCTAGCTATCTCTAGCTTTCCCCTCTCGTCTAAATCTAGTATATAAAAAGTAGCCTAGCCTCGTCTAGATGCACCAGTGCTAGAAGAAGAAGGCTCTGACAAGACCTATCGTTATTTAATAGATCAATAGGGATATCTTCTTAACACAGTACTGGAATACTGAGATCATCAAATCAAGGAGCTTTCTTTCGATAGTGAACAAGCCTTAATCTCTTTCATTACGAGATTGGAATTGAATCAAGATGATTGATCCTCTTGCCATTGATCGGGTGAGATCGTGACGGTAAATGGCCATTGAATGGATTTCACTAATAGATATAATGAGATCAGACTTAATCGATCAAGATCACCTGCTATTAGGAAAAAAGATGGTTTATTTGTTTTCCCATATGATGAGCTAAAAGAATTTAATGATTGAAATGAGACTGATCAACGCTGTGTGACAACTACTTGTGGTCTTCCTAACAAACGGATCCAGGTTATAGAGTTTGGTCTTTGATGGCTCGGATCGGCTAAGTCCATTGATCTGGTAGGCTAGGCTAAGAGATCGGAAAAGATGGGCTAGGGTGGGGTCAGAAGATGGTCCCTGCGATCATACCTCTCTTCATCTAATAGCACAGGACGGTGGGCAAGAATCAGACTATGGAGAAGGTTTGTTTTTTCAATGATCAATCAGAAGAGATATACTAATAGTAGGAATGTAAAATGAACTAGACAGCATCATCGTATGGGGAAGGATAAAGATGAGAAAGAATCACATTCCTCTGTCAAATACAATATAAGTAGAGTAAAGTCGAGTAGATGAACTGAATCAGTATGGTTCGCTTGGTCGTAGTCTCAGTCTGCTTTCCCTGCCTTGTCTGATGATCCAATGTGAGACTTCATTCATCAAGATTTCCTTTGTTTTATTCTTTATAGCTTTCTCGACTTTGAGCATTGTTTCCTTTAGAGATGTCACATCATTAATGATTGCACTACTTAATTTAATAAGACAAGGCTTTCTCTTCCCGAACCCTATATCACGAAAGAAGGAAGAGAAATAAGCAAAGCATCCCGAATGAGATGGAAAGAAGCCATGCCTCATAGCACTCTACTTCTCGGAGATAGCGTTAACGTATCCCTTTAGTGCTTTCTCTTGTACGTGTGTACGAATCGAGACAATGATAATTGTTTGGTCCCATCTGCGACGACAATGAAATATGATATGATTACGTGATTGCTTGGTAAAGGAAGAAAGAGATAGGATGATTGATGTCTACTCTCTCATAAGTGAGTACTAGGGTCCGAATCCTTAGCTATCAATGGTGTAAAAAGATGCCCTGGTATCGAGCTTACCAAGGCAGCACACCGGGCTCGAAATTGGTAGCTGACGAGTATACACCAATCCTGTAGGCTTAAAGCCTCCACCAATACCAGTCCGTCTACCTGTTCAATCTGCTTTCTTCCTTATGTCTTCCCGACCCTGCTGTGCTGTACCTGGTAAGATTGTAACCTATGCCCTCTGCTGCGCCATTGATGAATGGATTTCTTCGTTTTACTGATACTAAGGTAGGTGCTTACCACGGGTAGGTTCATCAATCAAATCTCGACGAAAGAGCTTGTATGTAAAGAAAAGCTCCAATTCTCCTTGGGTTTACTTCCCTTCAGTTAGCTAGAAAGTCCCATTGGTGCAGCTCATCAGCTTGCGTGAAAAGAAAGTCAACCTAACCAGTTACCTCTACCCTTCGCTTCGGTAGACCGAGTTGCTTTCTCCATTTAGTAACGAAGCAGGCAAGAATAGCCAATCCAATCCATCATCACAACGAAAAGGATTAGTTTCAGGCTTATCCATCCACGCGTCAGATTAGAGATGGACGATTTAGAGATCGACCCCACATAAAGGAATGCTTCAATTCACTCAGGTATAAACAAAAGAAATTCTGACGAAAGAAAGAGTCCAGGGATATTAATGTATTTTTTCTCTAGGTTCACCTTTTCTATTCCCATAGGTTGAAAGGGTGAAATCCAAACATCTTTTGTACGAAATAGTGCACCCCCGTTCCTACCAGCTAAAGCACTCTACTCATTCAAAACTCATGATTCATTCCTTGCCGATTGAATAAGACACCTGAAAGATGCACCCCAGAGAATAGTGACGAGAAGAAGTCCCGAGTATAATAGTGAAAGGTGGGTGCCACTTGTCTTTCTTTCAATAGTAAGCGTAGATGGCACTAGTCTTTCTATATTGATTTTTTTGACGGTTTCATCTGAGTTCTACAGGAAGAGACAACTTCTATTGTCAATCTCCAAACGGCTGCTTTGAAGCATATGGTATTGCTTCGCCATTAGGTTATCCTTCCGCTTATTGGAGCGGCAAATTCCTTTTCCAGAGGCCTCTCTCTTTTGTTCTTTTGCGCGCCAAGCCGGTCAATGTATAGGGGACCGGACCGCTAAGGGAGTCTTCACCTCCAATTCTTAAGACTCAAGATGCAACTTACGGCCGTCTGCTATAGGGGTTCGAGCTGGTACAGAATACCCATCCTTAGAGCTTGATGCTGGCAAACCTTACCCTCTTTTCAAGGTTGCCGCTTAATTGGCTGATGATGGGGAAGAGTCTTCTCCCACAATGTATGTTGGCAGGTCGGCTTCCGGAGTTTGAGTCTCAAGCTAGGGATCACCAGTTCCTTTAGCAGAAGTTCCTCTTCATGGAGATGAAATAGCAATCGTTACATCTCGAGTTGGTTTGAGATGCTTGAATAGCAATTGGCAGCCTAGCCTGGAGTGCGCTCTTTTGCGCTTTCGGCCGATCTAAAAAGGGCAATTGGAATTGGCGAACGGTGTTCTTTTCCTTTCCCAAGCACTTTCTTCAATCTTTTTAGCTTAGAACAAAGCTGGAACATCGGAGTACCTCTGATGTCTTCCTTCCAGACATCTTCCACTAAGGCTAGGAAGTTCGGATGATCCGCCCAAAAGCGGAAGCACTGGAAGAAAGATTGTTCCAAAGAGACTCCCTCTTCCTATTGCAATTCTCTCCATAAACAACAGACACAAAACAACTCCAAGAACTAGACATAACCGAAACCTTACAATGCAGGACCTGATCCGACATATCAATAATAGACACATCCAGCTCCTTAGGGTTCCAACAAACCCATATCCCGCCCCTAGGATCAAACTGGTAATTACAGATAGCCTTCCAATCCCTGGCCAAATTTCTAAAAACAGAATCTTTATCAACTTCCTTCACTTTAGTTTCAACAAGCCCACAAAGGGACAGCTTGTGTTCTGAGATCAGCTTCCTGACCTCCCCCTGTTTCAAAGGGTCGTTGAGACCCCTGATGTTCCAGCAAGCAAAAAACATCGCTGACAAAAAAAGGGGGGACACAAACCTGCCAAGGGCTACCTCCTCCTCCCCCTAGAGGGGGGGGAGCTACTCTTGTTCTTTACCTTCTTAGGATTTTGAGAAGGCACCTTCCTCAGCACAAGCGCTAAGCTCAATTGCATCGACCCTCAAAAAAAAGGTGGCAAGAAGAGCCAGTAGGCTGGAAAAGCCATGATCGCCGGCTACACGATTAAAGTTACCCCCGAACTCCTCGATGCCTAGGCTCAATCAATACCTAAAGGGCTAATCCACGAAGCGGAAGGAAAAAGACCCCAAAGATTGTTTAAGCTTCTAGCTATGTAACTGCTCTTTCTACTTCGACTAGAGCGCATAAGGCCCAATTAAGCAAGGTTAATGGACCCTATCATATAGCTTTCCCTCTTGGCTTTCACGGGGAAAATTTGCCATACATAGAATTCGAAATTAACTCATAATCGAATAGACACTCATAACAGAATCAGCGTCAGGTCTCTATGGCCCTAATGGCTGAAATCGGACTGCCTACCCTGACTGAGTAGGCAGGTAGGCACCTCTCCGAGTAAAAAACTCCTTTTGCAGCTTACGTTCTCTCTTTGACTGCTTCTTTCTTTCGGTAAGGACCTGAACTGTACCTAATTCTTTGGCACACATGGGTTCATATTTTCCTCGTTATACTCAAGAATTGCCGAGGATCCTCTATAGAGAGAGGAAAGCGAATTCACGGAGACATCTTCTTTTCGTATATGTAGTTTTAGTTGATGTAGTTTCGAACGTATCCGCTTTACAGCTTCAAGCTTGTTGGGATATAGCTTCCCTGCCTTCAAAAGCTGGGATGGGAGTATTGCCCGAGTCCTTTCCTCTAGAGGTCAACAGTCAGATAGTGGTGGATCGAGAAACCTCCGAGAACGCATTCTAACCCTTTCTTTTGCTACCGCTTTTTAACTAATCATATTAAACCGGATTGCTTATCCAAGAAAGTATGCTATACATTACTTAGACAAACCCTCAAGGATCCGCTTTATTCTCATCTCGTTTTCGGCAATGGAATATTATCAGCACCCTCCTTCCCTTAATCTCTTTCCTGTTGAAGCGCTTAATCCAATAGTAATAGTAAATAACCTTAGAAGCGTCTGTCTCATGCCAAATGTCTTAGAGAATAGTAGTTCGCATCGATCTAGTTTCAGTTGATCCAATTATAGAACTAGTGGTTACAGCGAGTGAGCTAGCCCTCTTCAGGTCTTTCCCTTTCCGAAAATCGCATTGCAATCCTTGAGTCTGGGCAAACCGGTGGACGAGGTTAAGTGGGAACTTAAGGTTAGCCCTATCTTTTAAGCCAAAGAAGGGATCTCTCTATTTAGATTTTATATTGCCTGAGAGCTATAAGTACCGCGAAGGGCTATCTCACTCCAGCAGGAAAGGAAGAAAGAAGTTTGAAGGGGGCCTTGTGGGTAAAGGAATTGGCATAATTCTATTTCTTCTATCTATATCCATTGAAAAAGAAAATGAATAAGCGACAGTATAAGGAGAAGTTCCATTGATTGAAGCAGGAGGTGCCATCGAGTGTGAGAAAGAAAGCTGCTTGAAAGCTATCAGGATCAAGAGCGATTCTAATATCACTGCTTTCATAGAAAGAGGAGCAAGATCAAGAAAGAAGGCCATTAACTCCGTTTTTCAATTCCTCTTCTTGTCAGTCGAGTGACAAACGTACCTATCCCCGACGTGGGTAACGCATCTACAAAACCATGGTGTTAACAAGGCCCTCCCTTCTCCTAAATACCATTTTTTATTTACTTAAAATAACCGTTGTTCACTGGAATTTCTTCCAAGAAAGTTTGGATCCCTCCGCTCCTTGCCCGTTCGTTTCACTTACTTCCGCTCCGCTCCTCTCATCGAGAAAGCAATTACACATCCTGACTAAGGAGCACAGGCAATAGGTTCGTAGGAAGAGGCAAGCGTTCACACATCCGTCTCTATCATATGTGTTGGGTGAAGAGCTAAGACTATGCCTGGGCCGGGGTCAGGAAGACAGGCAGAAGGAGTAAGCAGCTTAAGCAAGAGACCTTTTCTTATCTTATATAGTATAGGCAATTTCTCTTATCCAGTAAAGGATGTAAGTTCGCTAGCTGTCCAAGGGGCAAAGAGTAGTATTCCGGTCTCTCTTGAAAGCAATCAAGCGTGAGAAGCAGGATCCGTCCACAGCTTTGATTTTAGCCCTTTCCCTTAATCAGTTCCTCCTCTTCTTTCTGAGATCAACTCGGTCTGTGATTATAGCTTCTATTTTAATATAAGCGATAGCCCTCCTCAATGGAATCAATCCATCCTTTCTCCTTCTTCCTCAATAGCTGCCTTAGTTTAGTCTTTGGTTGGTGTGCGACTATGAGCTTCTGGGCCTGTACGATTTCCTGTCCGAAAAGGCTGAAAGAAGCCGGTAGCAAAGGAAGTGGCAGCAGTGCTTTATATAACTGCTTTTAGGTCTAGAGATTCATCCCCTAGTCTGTGAGGAAAAGGAGCTATTGGAGAAAGAGAAGTAGGGGAGGAGACCCGGCAACAAAGTCCCCGGCAAAAGTCAAGGCCTACCCTGGCGATAAAGAAGAAAGATCAGGCTCAAGGCCCATCTCTTTAATATAGGTAAACCCAAGCCAAGAGAGAAAGGATTCGCCATCCGCTCTTAGGTCTTCGTTGATCACTTCTGCTTAATTAAAGGACTTCTCTTTCTCGCTTTCTAGGTTTCGGAATAGAATAGGCTGTTCTTGTGAACGACTCCGATGCTATTGCTATTTAAGAAGAAGAAGACGTTGGAGGAATAAGCGATGCTGCTAAGATCCCCAGTCGATTTAGCTCTTTTCGGAAGGGAAGATAGTTCCGTCACTTCTGGGATTAAGGAAAGTAACCCGAAGGTAGTAGGTTACAGAATCCGATTTGTGGCATCTTTCCTTAGTAGATTTGTTAGAGAAGGACTGATTTCAGAAGATTGGAATAATAGGGCAACTCCATTCAATAGGGAGGGAGGCATGGAATTGGATGCTTCCCCCCTTTCAGTGCAGGAAGGACTGCTTGGTGAAATGACGTACTTAGGATTCCCTCACTGTCAAGCAAGGGAGTGACGAGAGGGTATAAAAACCACTCTTTAGAAAGATAGCCTACATTGAACCAAAGGAGTGATCCCCACTCCGAATGAGATGTCGTATACGCAAATGCTCTTTCCGTTGCAGGCATAAGGGCTGCAAACATGGCTACTTCAGCTCTTTTCAGAAGGGAAGGTGCTTCTTTAACTTAACAAAAATTATCCGATCAATAGCCACACCCACGCCACGCACAGAGAAGGAAGAAGGAGTTGTGCCATCTCTATCAGCTAGTGTTTTTGCCTTTTTCCCTGTTATCGGGCTTACCGCTGTTAGAAATCGATGACGACTAGATGCCAATAAGAGAAAGAACTTCACTTCGACGCTGGGTAAGGAGAGTGCCATGAGAATGAAATAAGTGCCACGAACAACTGACACTAGGGGCATAAAAGGAGCAGCTGCTAGCCATAAGACTTGAATCCCAACTGTGAGGGAGGTTTGGATAGATATTAAACTAGGGCTTGAACAGAATCGGACAAGGGACTGACATTTCTTATCTATATGCCTAAAACAGAAGCGGATAAGATAGCGGATTAGGCCGAAAAGGAGGAAGCGGGGATGAAATCATGAGAGCGAAGCGAGAAGGCGCAAGAACAGGCCTGCAAAAGATTAGGATAGCACTTAGAGCGCTTAAGACTAGATCGAAAGGCAGGAGATCAAAGTAAAGGCTGGTGAAAATGGTCAGTCTGGTCGATGCAAGGCTCACGTTCGATTCCTTTTCAAGGTCGTGTACATCGATCTGCTCCTCGATCTAGGGACTAAAGCTGAAGTCAAAATCGTTATTCTTTCCCTTTCTTCAGTAGAATCCCCAGTCCCAAACGCCTACTCAAAGCGAGCGCTAAACTAGATTCTTATCAAAGCAATGGGCGGCACAGGAGGCAGAAGGTCGCAAATCCCTACTCTTCCTGAAAGTAGCTAATTCAAAGCAAAGGCGTTAAGCAATAAGCGATGCCTTACTTCACCTTCACTAATGGAGTCTATTGGGCCGGTTCTATAGACTCTTTGAAGTCTTAGGCTAGCGACTTCTAAGCCTTACTTCTCTGTGCGATCTTCTACTATTGAAAAAAAGAGCTCCTTCTGTGTGCTTGGCCCTTGGATTCACTATTCCGAAAGAGCTTATTCGTTAACAAGCACAAGAGCCAAAGAAAGAGCCTATTCTATCACGTATCAGGAAATCCAGTAATCAAGGAACTAAGACAGTAAGGACATTCTCTGCCTCAATATTCTAAGGCAGCTGATTCTGGGCATTCATCTGCAGCTACTTTTCTTTTTTTTTCTACGATACTACAAACAAAGCAAATTTTCCTTCCTTCCTGTCCCTGATGTGATGTCTTCTCCCTGCATTCGAGGTTCCATTTCCACTAACTATGTCACTTCCCTTGCGAACAGCTATTTCTCTTCGTTCTGTTAGGTTCTTAGTAGCAGTCGGCGCTCATCCCCGCTCTCCCTCTCTGACACGAGATTCAATCTCTTTAAGGCGGGCCCCCTTATATGATCGATAAATCATGGTTTTCTATCGCTTTCATGACCCGCTTGTACGGAACAGAGGCGCGAGTACCCAAATGGCCTATACTTGTGACATAGCCTGCATAGGTTTTTTCCGTTAAACAAGTCCCCGCAGGATAGAAGATATGGCCACGAATTTGATGTCGTTTGTTCAAAATAGCAGCGGGAGGATAGCCATCGTCAACTAAAGCGGCTTCGATGCTTTCCTCCACCACAATCTGCGCTGCTATGATGCTTCCCCACTCGTTCCAGCTCAACTTTTTTGTAATTGAATTGATTGAGAGGCGATGGCCCAATTCTTCCATACGTTCTTGAGCAGGCATCAAGTGATTTTGATTTACATCATCAGGAATGAAAGGCCCATCTGGTTGCTCAGGAGCAACAGGCTCTGGGGCTGCCGCGGGTAGATTGAGATCGGGAAGCGGTCGGCTCGAAGAGCCGGCATCGCTTCCGCCGCCTCCAATGGATAGGGGTAAGTTGTCCATTGAAGAAATGAACCCCGTGCTTCCCTCCCCTATGACTAGAGGAAGATCACTAGAATAAATATCCTTAATAACAAAATAAAAGGATTGAACGAAGACCCAGTACAGGATGGGGTGCTTCGTCCGAAATATCATAAAAATAATAAATAAAAAGATTCCTGCATTCCACAATTGTCGTCTCATTGCCTATTTCCTTTGTCCTTCCATGAAAGTCGATCTATTACGACCAGCGCGGTTGTTCGTATTTCATTTTCTTCTTTCAAGCCTTAGAAAGCACTCACTGAGTTACTTACGGAATCTCAAATCTCTCTCGACGCCGAGAAGAAAGATTATATATATGTCCAATCTCTAGTGATGGTGGGACCAACCAAGATGTATGTCGTCCAACCCGACCTCAGACTCTTTCTTCCCGACCTATTTGACTCTCTGGCCGCAGTTATTTAGGTGGTATTCCGAGATTGAAGAGATCGAATTCCTCCCGGGAACACACGAAAGAAAGATATGAACTGGGTAAATAGAAATGGAAAAGAGATGTTTCCATTTCATCAAAATTATAATAAGCTTTTTCTACATCCATATGATCTACTAAAGTAGATCGGTATTGACCATATAATAAAAGCAGATCTTGGTCCATGGAGTCCCAAGAAGGTAAGAACTCCAACCTGTCTGATGCTTCTTCGGCCAAATACAATATACAAGTGGGACCTGCACTATGAGCAAGCTGCGCGAAAAACCGCTTCTTTTTTCCGGTTCCGAAACAACTTGGGCGAAATAGGGTTCTACCGGGAAACCATGGATTTTTGAGTTTTCGCCATTGGTTACTGGTTGAGCCACTGGAATGGAATGAGATAAGAATCTCTGTAGATCTTTCTTCTCCACTTACTCGTAACAGGCTTTTCTTCTGTAGAATACTTCTTCCGAATGGCATAATTGTCCGATTTCTTCCTAGATCTTCAAAGAAAACTTACTCCTCCTACTCCTCCTTCTCCTTTAGGATAGGATCGTCGTTGGTCCTTCTTTCACTAATGATCTCACCATTTTATAGTAGTTGTAGTTCGCGCGAACGCGCGAGGGACTATCCTTTCTATTGCTTGCCCTTGCTTTTCACTCTCAAAGGGTCTCTCTCTTCTATAAAGCGGAGCAAAGCGCATGGCGCTGAAGTGAAGAAAGCTCCCCCTGCCTTTAGATGAGAAAGCCCTCTTTTACATACACAACGACGGTTCCAAGGAGTAGTTTATAGTCGACTCAATATCGACGAAATCCCCCCATTTGATCTCTTTAGTACCGATTGTTTTGTAGTGCACCCTTCATCGAAAGAGTAGGCGGTGGAAAGACCCATCTCTGAATAAAGCCTTTAGGTTGGGAGATATCAAAGGGGACCCTCGCCTAGCTGTCCCTGTATTATTCAACTCATCTGTCCACTTATCTTGTCCAAAGCAGAAGGATTATCGGTTACCTTTGTTTCGAAGGTAATCCGCCAGTCTCTAGACTGGAAAAGATTCAATCCACTTGTTGGCCTCCTTTTGTAGGTCGGTCATCTGTTCAATCTGGAATTCCATCTCTTGTTTGGTTTCTGGTACTGGTTTAAGTTCCTTTGTTCAAATCAATATCTATGTCAGGCTTCCCTTCCCGGTTGTCCTGTCCTGTTCAATCCGTTGTTCTTCTGTCTGAGGAAAACGTGAAGAATTGCCATTTTATGAGCTTGTAAGGCCCCGTTGAAGTCCCCGGGGCTATAAGTAGGCCGTTTGCTAGTGCTATTGCTATAAGGGCTGCTCGCCTTTATACGGCTTGGCTTCGCTATCGCTCCTATGTAGTGGTCGACCTAAAAAGTCGTATTCCTGCCATACCAGAATGCCTTATTATCTAGTGCTAGAAGCTTCGCCAGAAGCAAGCAAGATGAGGGCGCTCTGCTTCGTAGACAAGGCTCGTTCCGTACTTGACTTACGAGCTCGTGTAGTACTTGCCCCTATCTCTAAAGAAAGGGGCTTATGCACTCCACTCGCTGTCTACTAAACGAGCGTTAGAGCGAGCGAAGCTTTCAATTTAGTGGCTTCCCCCCTTTCCCCTCACCCTACTCTTTTATTTTCGCTTAAGCTTCCCCGGTTTGGGGGCTTAATTGATTGGATACCCGAGAACCATAATCTTTCCTAGAAACAGCTTCTACGACGATAGATAGGGGTCAGGTTTGTTTGGCATCTATGCCCCCTGCCCTCCAAACAGTATGGGAGCCTTTCAGCTCGTACTGCTCACACTCCTAGATCTTCACGGCACCTCCTCTACCATAGTGTAAGCTGGGAGCAGCTCCGAAAAGCGAGGCTTACTTAAAAATTAGCTTTCAACAACGTCAACAACACCACGAAAAAAGTCAACTATGGTTGCCCACTGATCTGATCATAGGTTAAATCCAATCCCTTCGCTTCGCGCCAGGCTTGGAAACCGTAAGTCAGGCCCCCTTCGCCTCTCGGAAGCGAGAAAGCGAGCAGCAAGCTGAAAAAGCCCTTTTCCTTTTTAATAATAATAAATAAGGTAAGCTTCATAGCTCCAACCTAGTAAAGGGTCAAGGCAAAACCAGCTGAAGGAAGGGCTTCATAGCCTTACCTTATTCCTTATTAAATTCAAAGGAGAGCTTTTTCTTATTATTCTTATTGTATTGGATATTTTTAAAAGACTAAAAACCTAGCCTTGTTTTTTAGTCTTTTAAATCTAATAAGGGGGCTGGGAATCGCAAGAATTGAGAAGTCCTCCATTGAATTGAATAGGGTGAGAAAGACAGGTTCGGAAATGGCCGGATTAGCAGGAGGAAGGGCGGCCCCACCCTGAAACAAAAGTGTACGTACATAAATAAAGAGGCTGGTTATGGCCTTTACTTGATAGGGCTCCTTCCCATCTATCTTGACCGGGAAGAGGGGGGAGGCTCTTGCGGAAGCCCCGCCCGCCCTTCTCTATTTTGATTTTGAGGGATCCCTCATATTGAGGAGGCTTCCCGGACTCGTAACATACGGCTAAAAACAAACAAGAAGAGGGTCAGTAGTCTCTGCCGTTGCAGGTCCTTCTCCTTCCGCTGAGACGGCCCTCTTTTTTTTGTTTTGTTTGTTCACCGCGACACGAAATCATAAAGAAGCTGGAATAACTCAGAAAGAGAGTGGCGCCTAGCCGTTGAGAGCGTCTGTTGTCTTTGTAGAGGAACAGTACGATCTTGGACTGGCCCCCTTCGCATGACCTAGAAAGAAAAAGAAGTCCGTGCTACTATAAGGCCTCTAAACTCCTCCCTCAGGGACACTCTTGGCCCATGGGGACGGGGTAGCCCCGACTTCCATAGGTCCTTGGTTCGACCTCCTAATGAGAATTGAGGTCCTTGCGCGGGCGTCTCATCCCTAAGACTTGCTTGCTCTGTATGGAGTGTCCCGTGGTTCCTCGAGTGCCAGCCGCAGAGAGGAATGCCATCAACTAGGGCGCTATTGACCACTAACCACTCGCTCGCCGGCCGCTCGGGCTCCGCGTTTCAAGTTCGTTATCCTAACCGTCTCCTCTCCTCCACCGGGAGCCTGGCCCCTTCTTCTATCTTATCTACTGCCTTGCTCCTCGGCTCCATACTGCTCCAGCCGCTCGCTGTAATAGCTTGCTTCTCGGGTGGCTCGCACCCTGGGTGGTGCGGCTGAGCCAGAGTGGGCTCAGCAGTCGGCCTATGTTTCCGGGCGCACGCGTAAAGGCATGATTAGTTCCACAAATCTCACTGCACTGACCATAGTAAACTCCTTCTCGTTGTACCGAAATAGAGGTCTGATTTAAACGACCAGGTACAGCATCACATTTGACACCTAAGGAAGGTACAGCCCAACTATGAGGTACATCAGCAGGTGTTACAATAATACGTAAATGAGTTTTTTCTGGTACAACCACTCTATTGTCCACTTCTAATAAACGTGATTGACCCAATTCTGGATCATCTTCTGGAATCGTATAACTGTCAAAAGTGAGTGACTCTTCATCGGAACTGTTATAGTCCGAATACTCATAAGTCCAATACCATTGGTGTCCAATAGCTTTGATAGTAATGGCTGGATCTACTACTACCTCGTCCATTGAATATAACAGAGCAAATGATGGTATAGCAATGAACATCAGGATGATACTAGGAAATATGGTCCAAAGAATCTCGATAGTAGTTCCATGAACAATCCTTTGCGGGATTGGATTTTTTTTATAGTGGAAGTGCCATAAAGCGCGAACCAAGATCCATGATACGAAAACAAAAATCAGAATAAGGAAGAAAAAGATATCGTGATGTAAGTCTATTATTCCTTGCATCATAGGTGTTGCTGCGTCTTGAGATCCTAATTGCCACGGTTCCGCTGCATCACAAGGAGCAATTGTGAGGAATAGCCATTCTAGAACAATCATTTGCTTTGGTTCATTCTTTCACTGCTCTGCTCCCCCCCAAAAAAAGAGAGACTTGCTCTCCCAATTCAGGAAGTCGGAAATGGCCGGTTGGGTTGGTCCAACCAAGAAAGGCATGGGAGTCTTTGGGCATTGCTTGGGCCGAGTTAAGTAAAGACTGGCTACCTAGTGATTGACAAGCACCCTCACTGCACACTTTCTATATATCTGTCTCCATTATCGGCTGCATGTTTTAGTTATGAATCGGAGATAAAAGGGAGGTTACAATTTCGAATCCGCTATTAGTCTTGTCATTTATTCTTGCTTCAAGCTTAGGGAAGCCTGTTTACTTAGACATCTCGGGATGGGGAATGAATAATGACGTAGACCCTCTTATGAGTCTTACGCGGGTGAGGCCCTGCCTTACTTAAATAAATCTCCTTTTCGTTTTCGGAATCATCTTCTATCCCCAGCAGCAGGAACCCCTTCTTTCATGAGCCTAGGGGCACCAATTCACAGCCTGCGAAGTTCTAGCTTCCCCTTATTTTGTCTCAATATGAAGTCTTGGTCTTCAGTCCCAATCTGATCGAAGAAAAGAAGTCGAACTTCGGGGGCAAAGACGCTCTCATTACGTACATTATGTAAAGAGCACTCGCTTTGTCTCGTGAGCTTAACCTTAGGCTAGGCTCCTTTCTCATAACTTAAGGTTGAGCTCGCTTCCCAACAAGCAATCGCTCCTTGGAAGAAAGAATGACTTTAGAAGAACTTGGCCGGGCTTTTCCTTTTCACTTTTAAGTAAATAAGAATAAAGCCGGATTATTCGACCGCACCCCTTTGCTCTCAAGCCTTGCTTTCAGGTGAAGTTTCAGTCTAGAGGCTAGGAGTGAGGCTCTTTCCCTACTAATATGCGGATTCTCCTTATGCTATTGCTATGGTGGTATACCCCATGGGCTGGGAACAACGGTAAACGTAAGGCCTTGTTGACTTTACGAAAGTAGGCTAGGCTTGCTGCGGAAGAGAAAGTGGACTCCCTCGACCAGATAGGAAAAGACTCGCTTTTTGGAAAAGGATGGTCTGCTCTACATCAAGGGGAATAATCTTTTCGTCCCAAGGCAAGGTAGGATAACATACGTAGGGACTTGTTGAAGTAGTATCACGATACTCGCTGGACAGGGCATCCCGGTCAGCACCGGCGTTGTTTGGCGCTCGACTGAAAAAAGGGCAGGATGGATGGAAAGAAGTCAATTTAAAGCACTAATTCTGTTCTTTGATCGGAGGTCTCATAGATCTTCTTCAATACCTTCTTACTTAATGCTAACCGAGAAATAGCGCTCATCAGGGTGGTTTGCTCGGGTTAGCCAAGAAAGCCTTAGCGCGCAAAGGCATAGAGCTCAAACACAGGCTTAGTAAGAGATTCAAAGAGTGTAGTTAACGGTCCTCGCTCCGGGGATTCGGCTTAGTCACCATCTCTGGCCATGAATCAAAGATTCCTCCTGGCGAGCAGGGCCGAGCCATGAAGGAAAGGGCAAAAGGAGGTTGCTTGCTCTCAGTCTCTACCTCTTCTTTTTGACCTAACTTCAAAATCTTTTATGCTCGGCCATACCAACATGGTAATGTAAATTCCCTCCCTTTGAAGTGCATTTATCAGATCAGCTCCCCGAGTCACTAGAAAGAGGGTGAAAGGCCCACTACTTCTTCATTCATGGCCTATTTTTTGATTGATCTCCCTTTCGTATTCATTCGACCTGAGGCAAAAGAGAAGTCATACAAAGAAAGGTTCTTTCATGCAATGCATAACGGGCGGGCCTCCTATGATGGATTCCTCCAACTCAATGAATGAAGGGAGGAGTATGAGAAATTTGAATCTATATGAAGATTCAAACAAAAAGGAAAAAGGAACCATATCTTACTGAATAATCTGACTGAATGAGCAAGAGCTCTTTATGTGGTCTCACTTTACCACCATCTGAAATGCGCGAAACTTCGATTGGTGGAAGCCAGTCCATGAAGATTCTCCCTTTTCTTACGTGCAATTCCCCTCTTTCGGTAAGCATCCAGTATCTCAGCAAATGAACATTTCTCTAAGCTTATCCTGTAGTTTATACGTCGTTTGAAAGCTGCTTCAAGGATCCAACGAATAGCTAAGGTTTGTTGACGATCCCTGGCTACAATCCCAGGGACATCATAAATAGTACCTGCTATTCCTACTTTTTCCACTTCGCATATGGGCTTTATATTCTCTAGGGCGTCAACCATAAGTTTGATTACATCGCGTTCAGTTCGAGCTGGGCGATGAAAAGTTTGATAAAGAATAGCACGAACTCTTGTTTTTTTACCTTCTTTCATGCGAAAGTTGACCAACTTCTTGATCAATTGTTTTTGTTCACGATCCAAGCCCCCCATATAGTTTAGAATTTCCGAGCAATTGGAAGCCGCTTTCGATGACGAGGCCGATAAATTTATATTACGCAATCCTTACTGTCCATCTTTATCCGCCAACTCCCCTGTTTCCATCTTTCCTTTCAGAGTTTACCACTCTTCAACGCTTCTTGAACTTTGTTTAGGGTCTCGCTCCCTGAGTTCAAGAGTATACACTCTCGCGTCATACGGCTCCGTCCCGGAATCAGGACCTTCCCTTTCCTTTGACCAACGGGTCCTCAAACCAACCTGTACCTTCCTTTCTATTTCTCGGTAAGCGGTTACGCTCGTTTTGGGTCACATAAAAAATAGAGAAAGGATCTATACGTGTCTGATTCTCGGCCATTCATTCGCAAGTAACTTATAAGACGTGAGAGATGCTCTAAGTCATAACGGGGAAGGCCGGAGACTTCGCTCAAATGGGGGGCGGCTTTCTCCTCAATAAAATGAAAGGCTGCTTCTTGTTTTATAAATTTATAACTCAATAATAAATGTTTACTTGGCATTAGGTTCGCGAAGAAGAAGATCACAAATGAGATCTTGAGCTTCTTGCTTACTCTCCCGAATCGAAAGATCTCTTATCTCCGAGGTGAGGATGGCCTCATAAACTGGTTTGCCCAAGGTGGACGCTCGATCCAACTGATCTTTCACAAGGGCCAAGTAGCCCCCTGGACGAGTTTGGGGAAAATTGTTAGAGGGATCTAAAGATTCAAGTCTCTTTATACGGTTAAATAAAGACCTTTCTATTTTGGCATTCTCGGTCCTATATGGAGGAAGCACCTCTTCTCCTGCATCCCTTTGATTGCTTAGTATCTCCTCCTTGCCGCACTCTTCTGGTACAAAGGACTAGACTGATAATTGTGTATATAGAGTTTAGTCTTTCTTCAAAAAAGTAAGATAGTTGATCGAGAAACCTCCGCCCAAAGGTGCTTTTTGAAAGCCGGTCACCGGTAGGCTAAGAACCTTTCTTACTTATTAAGAAAGTTACAACTCTAGTGAAATTGTAAGGGGAGATACTCAATATATCATTTTTTTTTTCTCGATGCTTTGAATAGCCTAGTTTCGTACCCAAGAAGCAAGGGATGATACTTTCTTTCTGATCTACTCCCACTCTCAGCTGCAACTTTTTGTGGTTATTGTTACCTACCCGTGTGCCCCTGAGACAAACGGCTGATGCCAACTTATTTAATGCATCCTTTCACAACTCTTCATATTGTTAAAAAAAAACCTTTTCAAATCAGCTACCACGAGAGGAGGTTCACATTCACCGCCGTCTCGTACAGATTAGTGAGTGGCCAAACTAACGAAATCGAATGCGGGCTCTGTGCCTAGCGGTAGGGCTGTGGTATATGTATTTCCAATGTCCTATTATTCTCCAGCTGTGGCGCACTCACTGGAGATGATCACCTCTCTTTCTCCATTACTCTTCTGCCATATAAACCTTTCCAGCCTTGACACATTCGCCAGTTCTAGGGGTAGAGGGAATCTTTGTATTCGGTCCTAAATGGTTTCATCAATCTAAGCGATACTCTTTCAACGGTGCCCGGATGCTTCCTGTTTTCAAGATTTTTCTAGGCCTCATTAATTTTGATTATATTTTCCATTCTATCACGCAATTTGAATCTATCTATTCCGGAATCGTCGTTTAATATCCAAAAATAAAAAGGTAAAAGCGGCTGTATAGGTAATGTATTTGGGTTCAACCTGATGCCTCATGAGTAAGATTTCTTGAATGCTTGCCTAGGCGGATTGCCTTTATACTTTTGAATGCTCTATCTTCAGGATGGCTTGTTAGAATCAGAAGAGCACTGTCCAGTATATCGCTGATCCTATGACTAACCATTTTACCCTTATTAGCTTAGCTTATTAGGTAGCCTTTGTTGACAACCCATCTATATATTTTCTTTAGGGGATCGTCATGCAACCATTAAGGGGGTAAGGTTGAACAGTTTAATGACCTTACCAGAGGTAAGCCTCTACCTATCCAACGTACGTTCGCAGTTCGATTTCCTCTTCTTTCGGGCTCGAGTTTGTGTGGCCAGTTTCAGTCTGGCTGGCTTGGATTGTTTCGGGCATATTGTTGGGCGAAACCCAGTTCACCCATTTCTGAGAATCAAATTTACGGAAAAACTGAGCTTCCGCAACAGGGTCATTTGAGACTATAGAATTCGTTATGTTTGTCATTTGAGCTTTGGTCGGGAGGCTTCAAGGTCGATGCTCAGTTGGGGTAGGCACGTTATCACTAGGGTCAGTATTGGCCTTTTTTGATTGTTCCGTGATCCAGCACTAGAAAGCCTCCAGATAGATTCCTCCAAATCATATCTATCCATTGTTCACAGAAGGGAATTCTTTCTCAGCCTTTCCCATCCATCTTACCATACGGGACCCACTTAATCCGTTCGATGTCTCATCAGTACGACCCGGCATTCAGTAAGGCAAAAGAAAAAATGCCACTGAGTCTTTGCCTTCTGGTCCCTGTTTCATTCTGGGACGTGGAGGTATTAGTTCCACCTTTTTTTCGGTACAATAGACCTTTCAAGGTGGAGTATTAGCCCATGTAAATATGATGGGGGAGCTAATAAACACGCTCCGGGAAGGAAAGCCCATTTTTGTAAATATTGAACATTTTGTTTCGCACCATTCCATAATTCAAACGCTTGTTGTACAATGTATGACCCCTCGAGTCGCTTCGTACCCAAATGGTATTGACCCTTCTTCGAGGTTTGGTTTTAAGTGTACAATTGCTTTGCTCTCCAAAAAGGCTATTGAGGTCCAGGTTCGGTAACCTTTCTATCGCCCTATTCCTACTGGTATCCATGACCTGTAGATGGAGGCCCACCTTCCCTTGGATACAAAGAATAATAAGCTGAGCTAATGTTCTTGAATTTCTCGCCTCTCCTCGAAAAATTCGATTATTTCTTTCCTGCCATATGTGATAAACACTATATATAAATGAGAGCTTAGGATCTTTCCATGTAAATTCCCGCCACGCAGATAGGCACAAAGCCAGTTAAGGGCCTGAGTCCAAGCATAGAGCTATACCGCAAGCCAGATTTGCTCAAGACTTGGTCCCAGATTGCTCGGCTGAATTGGCATTCAAAGAATAAGTGGTGAACAGTTTCAAGACTTCCATTGCATAAGACACATGTATTGGTATTCACAGTACCAAACTCAAGAAGCTTGTCTCTGGTCATGAGGCCATTGTTTATGTCGAGCCAAGCTATAAAGGAGTAGCGAGGCACTGCACCAAATGAGGCTGGACCAAGATACCACAGGCTTGCAAGACCTGATAGAATTCCATGTAGAGGCAAGACTGAAGTTCCCAGAGGGTTGCATTGATTCAAACTTTTTTGTAGTCGAGTCGGGATAAATTCAAAGCAGATAATGATGCGATTGACCGATAAATGGAAACATTGTGGCGTTCTTCAAAATTGAAAATTCAAATCAGTCTTTACAAACCGGACCTTGTTCACGTGCATCGTTGAATTAGGTTGACCTCCATATTGGTATATATGTCTTCGACGCATCTTGATTGCAAAGGTACATCACTTCTTTCATATTGTCGGTGCCATTAATGCCGCATGATCTTCTACACATGGAATAAAATAAGATAATTAAAAAAGGGCGTAACGTATGCACATAGACTCTCGAATTTAACTTAACCCTGTCGTGTTACCTTAGAAGAGGTTCTATTTTAGGGGGGGGCAAAGAAAAGGCTAAAGCCCTTTATTTTATATAGGGCTAAACGCGCCCTCTCCCCTGTAACTAATAATTAAGGGAAAAGGCCTTTACCGAGCCTCCAATCTTCGACCTACTCAAGCTCAAGGCCAAACACCCTAACAAGAGGAAGGGGCCTCGGGAGCCCTTATGCGGATGATAAAGGAGTTTTTTTTCAGTCTAGCGTTAGGGAAATCGATTACGGAAACAGGGGTAGTATTATAAAGGGCTAATCAGATGTTGTTCCTCATTTTTTTTTCATGAGTTTGTTGACGTAAGTTAGGGAGAGGGTAAATCGTTTCCTTCTTTCGCTATTAGTTGATCTAAAGGCTTTTATGGTTATTGATTGCACTAGACTAGAAAGGACAAAACACACAACTTCCACCCTCTTGGCTGTAGTTTCAGCTTTTATATATGAAAAAGAAAAAAACCATATTTCAAAAATAATTCAAATCTGAAATTTCTCTGCACAAAACAGGGGAAGAGAATGAACTAAAACAGAGCGGATTTTTCTTCTTCTTCATTCCAGCACTACAAGCAAGTTTTTATACATGGGAGTACATCCGATAGGAAGACAACTTTCAGCCACACAACTAAACACAACATTACAAAGTTAACTAACAACATATTAAGTTAACAAAAGACATAGAACAACATTAAACATAACAAAGAAAGCCATGCATTAAAACACACTACTTTGCGTCGACGGAATACTTATTGAAATCTTCTAGAAAGAGTCGACGGACTCTTCTAGTCTCCCCGGTCACCGAGGGTGGCGGCCCGCACAATGAGCCCTTTTTGTTCGTCGAGGAGGTCCCTCTTCCTGTCTTCCAGACCGCGAATGCGGTCCCGGATCGATTGCATCGCTCTTCCTACGGCCTCCGGATCGAGAGCAGGCGGATGCTCCCAGAACAGACCAAGCCTCTGCTCCCATTCGAGCTTCTCCTCTTCCACTTGAGAGATTTCTTGCGGAATTCTTTCAAGTCTTGTAAAAAGATCCATGGCTACACTCAAAGCTTTTTTTTGCCGACTTCTAAGTTCCTCCCCGTCTCCCTTTGCCAAATAGAGACTGAAATAAGCTTCTATTTATAGGCGTTGGAGGCCCTTAACCCTTTTTTTTTTTTTTATTAGTAAGAATTCTTGTCTTAGTTCCGTAACATGGTTCAACCCCGGCTTTTCATGAATATTGAACCCCATCCACTAGATTTTAGTGCGCTGAATAATTGTCCTTTCCCCGTACGGATTTTAGTACGAAAGGCCCACCCCAAAGAGCGAATAGTCCTTTGGTTTTCGCGGGTATCGCCACGCGTCTTAATCCCGATCACTCCCTCACCTCAGGAATAGGACGCAATAATAGAGCGAATCCGTCAGAGAGTACTCCACCACGAGCTGCCAAAGCACGCTCAGTCAATCGTCAATCTCCAGCCCAAAGCTGACCAGTACAATCATGTGTCACCCCGCGGGCTTCGTCGTACCCTGCCTACTCGTCTTTAACCGGCCTATTTGTACCCAGCTACAATCTATTCCCTTAGGCCCAAGGGCCCCTCGGCCAATCCTCACTCGACAGCTCCGTCCTTGCTTAGGCGAGCTACGTGAGACCGAAGCTAGCTCTCTTGATTGATCTGATCAGACGCTTGCTTTTTCTCGCGTGCTTGTTCTCTTGATATTCTACAACTATAAGATTTGGAGCCAATCAGGTCTCACCTAGCGTAAAAGAGAATCCCTTTCGTTCACCTTTGGATCTGAAATGGTACCTTTTTTGGAGATTCTTCCCCGTCCGTGGTAGGAATCGAGCCAAGCGCTACTTTCAGGCTCTACTAAAAGAATTCCCGGCTGTTAGTCATCGCTCTGTGAAGGAGTGGGCTAATAAACATCCGGCAAAGGCACAGCTAGCGCACGGGAGGTGACACCAACCACACTCCTGGCTAGGCGCACTCTCGTCGATCCACCACAAAGGAAAGGGGGTCCACTAGCAGATTTTCCATGTGCAAATCGAGATGCGGTCCGGTTCGAGCATATCCATATCTCGCAGATCCAGATTCTTCGATTACATACCTATCAGCAGTAGGAGATCCTGTTCTTTTTAGGGGAACTGGAGAGGGAGGCGCTCTAGAAAGTACGCATTTAAGTAGGCATTCATTTGAGTAAGAAATGATCGGTCGAAATTCTTTGTCAATTCTTTCAAGATAGGAAAGGTAAAAGCGCAACTCGTCTATTCCAAGCCTTGGTCCAATCTGTCTCTAAGCCCAACGCCCCTGTAGTTCTTTCTTTCCGGTCTTCGGTAGGATGCCGGAATGTCTTCCTTTGATGGTAGGATGCAGTAAAGAGAATCTATTCATAGGCGAAGAAGAAAGACGTGGGAGAAAGATGGGACTTTTTGGGCATAACATTCTTTTTCTTCTCTTACGAGATTTTCTAGTTATTAGAAGAAAGGCATGGGCTATTGTCTAGCCTTTTATGGCTATCGTCAACAAGGGAAGGGAAGAGCTTTTAGAACCGCAAAGAGATTTATTTGGGAACAAACACAAACTTCTATGCGAAGGCCGTAGCGTAGGAGAGGATTATTAAAGATTTCTTTTTATTATCTATCCAGCTAAAGAGAGCATTATCTATCCTTGGCGAGACAGTTCTTAAGCCTATACTCCACCTGCCCATACTCTACTAAGAAGAGAAGCTATTTTAGCACCACGCTTTCTTTCTTGCGCCTTTGAAAAGGATTGATTTCCTTTGATAATAGACCGGTGCGTGGGCCCCAGAGATAGACCTCCTGCGGCTATTTATTGAGCAGCTGAGTTCACTATGCGACCTAACCGACGAAAGGCCACATGCTAAGCCTGGGCCTAACCAACCTTCTGGCTTAGGCCAACTCATCTTCAACTGACCCTTTTTCTTGTAGGCAGAAATGCAAATTGAATTCAACTAGTCCAATTGATAATCTTACCTATGAATATCTCAATTGAGACGATAGCTTGAGAAAGCCAATAGCAATACATATGACCTAAAATTATAGGATTTTTAATAACCATCCCATATCTGCTTTCCTGTCTTCCTATCTTTCGCCTATTCGTTTTTATCAAATGGTTGAGTGGGATCCATTAGATTCTTCGATTTGTTGGGACTCCTTAACAAGGTTGTAAGTAGCTACGCCCCTTAACACTAAGACAATCTAGAAATGCTTAACCATATGCTTAGCCGCGGCTTGAAAAGTTCAAGCAAGAGTAAAGAGATCCGGCGGAATAGCATTTCCTATTGATTTATCCCATGGACTGGACCTATTCTGTGAGATCGAATCTACGACTATATATACTTCTTCCTACCTAAACTAAAAATACCAAAACAACCGGACCTGGGCTAATCCTCCTCCCCTTTCACCAAGGAAAGTACGCGCAAAAAGAAAGGGCTATGTTCACCCTGAATAGTCAACTCCGCTGCTACACTCAGCACTTGCCCGATTCTTCGCCAATTGTATCGTGAGTGCCCAAATCTATTGTCTAAGGCAGCCCGTATGGCTGTATTCCATGCCCGTGTGGAGGGATTATGGATCCCCTCACGCAAGGATTGGTTATTCGTGCCAGCGATAATTTCATGCACAAGCCATCGAATTAAATTAATTGCACTTTCCATCGTATCCTTTGTGATAGGTTCCTTCCTTCGTTTGTGTGGGTCGTTGTCATCATCTGACTCTGAGGAGGGGGGTTAGGGGGGATTAGTTCGTTTGCCATCCAGAGCCAAGTATAGTAGAGAGAGGTCACCCTCAAATATCTTGATTTCGCTGAGTTGAATGTTAAGCCGGAAAGTTATCCGGTTCAGTTAGCTAGATGATGGATTAGTGAGGTCTTTCCAATAAAGGATCGGATGCTGGACTCCGAAAAGGAGGATAATGGGATGTCGGGCTCATACCTCTGCTAAACAACTCCTCTTCGATCCCGATCTGCTGCCTTCGCACAACCGGCACAGGGTATTCATAGCTGCTGGCCTCGACCGGTTCACTAGAATGGTTGGAGCAACTGGAGCTCCTACTATCCCTAGAAGCTGATGTTCGTTGTTGGCTAGGCTCGACTTGAACCACCGGGCTTACCCATTTTTTAGTGGATCATGCCTCCGTTTGGTATTTAAGCCTTCCATTTCTCTGCGACTTCGGGAACGGATGGGACTTTTCCCTCTCCAACTGGACTAGAATAAAGGAGGGCTGGGCCTTTCTATGCTTTTTCATTCTGCGGTTCCCATGTATCTTTGGACAAGAAGCTTTTCATACGGCGTTATTGTTTGTTATCAATAACCAACCTACACTACTTCTAAATCACTGGTCTCCCTTATGAAATCCTACATGGTGCTCCACTAGCTTCTTTTTCTCTCCGGGCCTTTGGATTTTTATGCTACGCCCACATCTCGAAGAAATGCTTCGGTATCTTAAGTGTCTCCTGGAAAGAGAATTTGATATACCTTTGACATCCTCTTGTGCCTATGAAGATGCGGATTGGGCCGGCTCGCCGACAGACAGATAGGAGGTCTACGACTGGATACTGCACATTTTTTTTTAGGTGGAAATCTTGTGACGGGGAAGAGTAAGAAGCAAACAGTTGTCGCACGGTCGAATGCAGAAGAAGAGTATAGAGCAATGGCTTGTGAGCGTATTTGGCTTCAAACCTTACTAAGTGAGCTTGGAGTTGAGGTCTCTCATCCTATGAGAATATTCTTTGATAATTACGCAGCAACTCACATTGCCTCTAATCTGGTTTTCCATGAGCGAACCCTTAAAGTTAAAGTCGCCTTAGAGCATTTTTCCTTGTCTTGACGGGTGGAAGTCAAACTCATATTACTAAAAATTTCATATATTAGATCAGGACTTACCTTCCTCTCAATCCGAATTGAGCACACCGAGAACGACAGACACCTAAGCATGAAAACGCACCAATCCACCTTTGTATCTTTATCTTCGCTATACAAACAAAAAAAGAAGAAAATGAAATTGAAAGTCTCAGTGGCAGTACCGCTTAAAGAAAGTGTTCAAGTTGCAAGTCGAAGAGGGTGAAAATACCCGAGGGACCCTGTGCCCAAAATGGGAGAACCATGGGGTGAAGGCAAATCGGAACTAGACAGTGGAAAGGGAATGCAACGGAGTAGGCTTTGTAGAAAGGGGAAGAACCTTTCCGGAGGGGAAAGCATGGGCGTTAGACAGACAGAAGAAGAGAATTTGCATTAATAAAGCAATTTGAGATAGGTGGAATAGGGCTTTCGAGTGCAACCTTCCATGGCAATCAAATATCTCTCTTATGTTTGACGGACAAAGGCTTCATATCGATTGGAACATCCCGTACTTGCGCTAAAGCCCTTCTCCTTGTTGACTAGCTGACCCAATTGATCCACAAAAAATAGCATTCCGATCCGCGTCCTCAATCCCTATATCTCTCTTCTCCTCCCTCTCGATATGGTTCGGTTTGGCTTGTTTGGTGCTAGGAAAATATATTCCAGCAAGATGTCCATCATACTCGTTCCTCTTGTTGCCTGATACAGAGTCAAGCACAACCATTGATCGACCTGGACCAGACAATCAATGTAATGTCTTGTTTCCTTCTCCTACCTAGATATGGAGCAAAGCTTCAAGCAAGACAAGACGGGTTGAAACATCCCTATAGCTTGGTCCTGTCTTTTGTCTCTTTCATTCACCTCGCCTCGCCCTCTCCATGGATCGATCTGCCTAGCACCTCAGCAGCCAATAGGAAGAGGTAAGGGGAAAGGGGATCACCTTGGCGCAGACCTCGAGAGCTGGCGACCCTTCGGCTGGCCTCTTTAACTAGAAGTCATAAACGGGCAGTGGATATACATTGCCAGATCCAGTTTCTCCATGTCTGGTTGAATCCATAGAAACTGGGCACTTTCTCCAGGAGGAAGGAAAGAGAAACCACTATATGTAGGTTACACGAGAACTTGTTGTATACCATACTTGTGTCGCCTCACAAACTCCCTTTCAGGGTCAATACCACAAAGAAGAAGAGTAGGAATGATAGGTCAGTGCCCCAGTTCTTCTATTCCCAAGTCTGCTATTGAAGACAAAGCTCTTTCCTCAAGTTTGATCCTTTTGATCCATCAATAAATGGACCATTTGCTACGGAGACACAAGATCGTTCTGATCCCACTCGACGGGAAGCTTTCCCTACCAGAACTAATTCATTTTTCTTTCATAGATGAGGAAGACCTTGTTTTCAACACATTTGTATAGAGAGTAGCCCCGGCCTTATGGGATTTAAGGATGAGATTCTACCTGAGAACAATTTTGTTTATAATCAATTATGCGCTGTGAATTGTGGTGAACCGGGCGTAGAGAAGGAACAAGGGAACAAAAGATCCTAACCTTCTAGTGTAGCAAGACCTCTTCTATATCTTTTGTTTTATACGCTAAAAGGGTGAGAAATATGGGAAGGGTATTTTGACCTTCCCGGAAATGAATGTCCAGCTTTGCTTGCAGTCTCCACTCCAGTTCTTGCTTCCTCGTAGTGGTCGGTGGATACTTTTTGACAAAGTGGAGTGATGGAGGAGTGACCGAGACAGAGGGATATTTGATTGGGCATAAGATAAGACCGGCGGGGATCGAGACTCAAGTCAAGGAAGATCTTATCTTACTATCCTCGTTTTCCGTTCGTTACTCACTTGAGCCAAACCCGCTTTCCTTGCTTGGGGGAGTATTGAAGTAAGCTATCCCACTAATGCAATTCGATGCTTCCTGCGTCGAAGGAAAGTATGGTCAATCAGTCGAAGACTCTCTCAAAGCCCCTTCTCGAGACACTCTTTCTTAGTCCCTTTGCCTTCTCCTTCAAAGCATCTTCTCGAAAGAAAGTTTAGTCATCCAGTTCAATGATCCGAGGCAAGTAGGCTTAAAGGATTTGCTGCTTGATTAGAAAAGGAGTTACCTAGCTAGTGGAGCGAGGGGAGGTGCTTTGACATCATTTTCCACGATTCCGACATTGAGATCTCTCTGCCTTATTATGAGTTGAGAAAGAGATAGTTGAGATAATCTGCCAGCTAGAAGAGGAATAGGATATAGGTGAGCCCAGTCTTGACTTGCTTCGCATAGGCTACACAAGCTCCAAAGCGATAGAAGCTTTTTTACGCACACTCAGAAGATTGAGGTGAGGGTCGCCCGCCTCGTACGGAAGCATTCGTTCCTAACGCTATTCTAGAGAACTAACTCTTGGCTGAATCCGTTCGCGTTCTCCAGCCTGGTTTGACCCACTTCCTTAGCTACCGAGCTCCAACCCCCTAATATGACATTGAACTGACTGACTGACTTGCTTAACGCGTCTGTCTGGAAAGCCAAAGACTAAGATAGATGCTTCCTATACCGAGCATGAATGAGTGCAGATTGAGAGAGATGGTGGCATATTTAGATGCCTACCTCCTCCTCAATGCTATACTGCGCGCTTATCACTCCGTATTGCACGGCTTGCATTAGGTGATCTCTTTGACGGAACGGATAAAGGGGATCTATCTCCTTAGTTACGGACAGTTAGACCTTATCTACTGCGCCCGACCTTCCCCCGGCTCTCGAATATCATGACGTATGAGAGAAAGCTGCTCGTAAGCGGCTTCCTTTTTTCTGTTCCACCACTACAAAAGGTACTAGTATCTGACAAGTTCCTTCTAATCTTTGGAAAAGGGAGAATGGGATCTACTTAGTGCTCGGGGAAGACCCTAATTACTCGTAACTGGGGTGGTTCCCGTACAGAGCCCTCAAGAGAGCTGTTGCTTGTTCGCCAAGAATCAGCCTCACTCTCCTAAGACTTATCAAAGTAGAATCTTAGGTCATGTGATCGCTTAATTCGTCGATCATGTATCTAACTCAACCTGTTCACCTTTCGTCGGTCCGACCGACGATCCAGTTTAACTTCAATGATAGGAATCCTCGATTCGCATCCCCTACTTGGTATTTGTTCTGGTTGGGCCATCTAACTTTCTAAGAAATAGCCCGTAATTGAGGGAATCCGCATCGGTATTTGTGTCCAATAAGATAAGGTTCAATTCCCCTCTCAAATAAAAGAAAATAGGAAAGAAATCCACATTGACCGACAAGAATGTCTCAACCCAGTCTAGAATCGTCGATTTTGGCCTGATCTTCTGATTGACAACCAGCCTGACTTTCTAAGAAAAAGTGCCTTAGGGAATGGTCTTATCTGGCTTTAGACTCCTTTCAACGACACAAGGGACAAGGTTATGAAAGAGTTTGCCTAAGAAGCGGAAGGGCCCATGCCGCAGCACAGCGCTAAAAGCCTTTCGACTCACCACCCATCTTCCATGGGATGGCTGGCTTCGTCTTCACTTTAAAGCTGGAAAACCTGGAACAGAACGTCAGTTGACAACCTTTAGCTTCTACTACAACAACAATAGACCTATCCTTCCTACTTAACCGCTTAACGGCAGCTAAAGAGTGTGACACTCGAATCCAATCTTATAAGGAGTCAAAATATTACCCTTCTTCGCTTCACTGAACAAGATTCAATCCCGGGACAGGCGTAGTGCATCCTTTAAAGAAGAATCAATAACAGCCGAAGAATCAACTACGAGACTGGTCTACGATCAGTAGATCGGGTACAACTTGACCTTACCCGCTTCCGGGCGCAACTAAAGACGCCTCGTTCGCCCCCCATCTTCGAGGTTGAGTCATAACTTCGTCTCTACTAAGAAAAATGAGAATCCCGAACAGTCTTGCATAACCTCGTGCTCTTAGCTGAGTTACTTCAAGGATAATTTCCTACTTTCCCAACAACTCCCAAGTACGAAACTAAAGACGTGACGTTCGAATCCCACCTTCCATGGGGCGGGCTTCAAACTCCACTTCGAAAACCCGAATCAGGGTATTTTCTCACCTTAAGGAACGTAAATCCTTTATAAGATCAGTATTCGACTCTTCTTTTAGAACGGGGTATTTTTGGCTTCCAGAATAAAAAGAATATGAGGTGAAGATGGTCGTAGATCAGGCACCTTCTAAAGGAACTATTACATAAGAAAGACATTGAATCGCAAAAAGTCTGTTTTCTGATAAGGATTTGCTGCTTTCTGACTCTGTAGCTTAGAAAGAATTCAATTCCTTTTGCTAACTTCCCACCTCCGACGGAATCGTACCGCTATCCCCAATAGGAAAGACTAGTTACCGCTCCGTGGGAAGATAAGAGACTTTGCTGCACTCATTCACTCCGGAAGAAACTACTTGTCCATTCCTCTAACTAGTCTGCTCAGCTTCTCCTATGGCTATTTGGATTAAGGAACTAGGGTAATGCGAAGACAAAGAAGGCCTAATAATGGTGAGTCGAATCAGGCGCGGCAGCCGTTCCAAGGCTTTTGCCACCGTTCAGGCATTATTAAAAATAGGAGAATGAGGTTCAAGCAAGAGACGGAGGGTTTTGCCTAAGGCGAGTCGCAGACTCTGGTTTCAGTGCACGTGTGGAAGGCTACTCTGTTTAGCCAGCAAGCATAGGAAAGAAATCCCCCCGGGGAACTGACTATTAATGCTAATCCATTAGTTCTAGCTCGAAGTTTGCCCTTAGTTGTCTCAAAGTTAGCTGCTTGGCATGAGTAGCTTGGGCAGTCTTAGTGAGTAGCTTGGCTTGTGCTCATGCGGGGCTTTGGAAAGAAAGTAACCAGGGAATTCATATACTAATCTTCTAATCCTGCTCGAGAAGTTTTTTGTTTAAAAGTGGATCGGGAGTTCAAGCAGATGTTAAATTAGGGTGAGGTGGGTCTACAGGCCACTTAGCTAAACGAAATCCTGAGTATCGACCGTCGTGTGAGTCTCGACCAATGTGTAGCTGCCGTTAAAATGAAAAGGCTATAAGTAACGGCATTCTCAGTTAAGATAACAGGATTCAAGCTTGAAAAAGTGTACGTGCTTGTTATAAGTAGATGTAGATGTGAAGGTGCCTAAGGAACCGCCCTAACCCCCTCCCCTGAAATACGTTGTTAGATGCGTTGGCTATTCGTAGATCTGTTATACAGGCGATTTAGCTACTTTCAACCCTTAGTAGCGGGTATTAGGTTAGGGGATACCTGCAGAACCGTGTAATTGTGGAACAAGCAACGCACGTTACATGTCCTTTAAAGCTACCGTTAAGGAAGAATCACCTCTATGTAAAGAAAGAGAAATGCTCCTTTGGACAGACGGAAATCCTATTCCTAGGACATCAGATCAGAGCCATCGAGGAGTGGCAAGCACCTACCAAGGTGAGAAAATACCACCCACAGAGTACCACTAAATTGTTTGAATAAGACGTACTAGTCACTGACCGAAGGAGAAAGACTAAGACAACTCTTTTCGGGTTATGCCATACATAAAGAAAGACGTGTCTCCTTGATCGCTTAGAGCCCCTCGATACACTACCTTAGACAGCTTGCGTGAACAAAAAGGAGGCGTACGTAAGGAGAGCACCTTTACTTTAGTATTTGTATAAAAAGATTTGATCTTTGCATTGGTAGAAATGAATTGGGCATTGGCTTCAATCATGGACAGGTCAAGGATATCTTCTCTCCAAAAGACCAAGATATTGGCAGGGGATTCATCCGAGCGAGATGTTCGACATTCATCCATGCATACGCAATCTCCGCTTCAATTTTGATACATAGTTGGCCCTTCTAACCATTGGTTCCAGGATGACAACCAAAGACTAAAGCCCGGTCCGAGCAAGGGAGGCAAACAAACCTGCCACTAAGGGAGACTGACGAAGTCAAAAAAGTGGCCCAAAGAATCCGACCTAGATCCAGGATTCCACTAAGGGCTGAAGGAACCCATATAGAAAGACTCCAGTCACAGGCAAGCACCCCACCCTGGTCTCCAGGCTTAGATTAAGGCAACAGGGAGATGAGACAAGCTTGAAAGCCACAACACTTGTCTTTCCGACTTGGTACTTTCAGTCCTGGCCCCAACTACTACGTTAACGATAATAGGGCCTCTCTTTCTCAGGGACACGTGCACTAGCCAGCACTCTGGCTATCAGGTTGTTTACTATAGAGCTAGGCGCTGTGCCGGGGTTGCCCACGAACGAATAAAGTATGTATTAAGGTCCCTCGAGAATCTGGCTAATTTTCAGGACTCCAATTGGCATACTTGTACGGAGGCACCCTCAGCCGACTAACCAATGGGACTGAATCTGCCCTAAGGGAAATGAAATGTGAGGCCGATCGATGGAAATTCGTAGTATGCTCCCCACCCGATTGGCTTTTGTTTAAGTTTAAGTAGAATAGAATCATCTTTCTTTAGGGTGATCTTCGACCTAAACTCCAAGCGACTCTCTGTTGAGGAAAAAACATTCTATTTAGAGTGATAGCTGAATCTAATTAATGAAGACGCATACCAAAGCCCCTAGCTTCTAACTTCATTCGACCGATTCGACTTAGGGAGAATAGCTTTCCCTATAGTTTAAGAGCTTATTTCCCTTACTAGTTGACAAGTCTAGTTGTCACTCGTCGCCACATTATCTGTCTTGACCACAAATCGTGACCCGCCTCCACGTTCTCAAGTAGTGCACTATTGCTGTCATCTCCTTCTCTTGAACCACTCCTTCGGGAGATACTCAGAGAACGTGATGGGTTGAGGAATTTGTTGTTCCCTCAAGGCTGGCTTTCAATCTGGAAAGTCAGAATATCGATCTCGTCCTGGAGCTGCTCATGCTTTATATAGAGATAGAGATGCTGATAGCTTTGCAATGAGATCCGCTATCTTAGCTGTCAACAAGCTTACTGGCATCATAACCTTACTTTGGAACTGTGGGTAGAGCTTAAACAGGCTATTATTTATTCTCAAGATGGAAGGAATGCTAGGCGGAGTACTTTCCCCTTTGTTCCTACCTTTCCTGCTGCTGCCTTCACTGCTCAAACTCCTTATTCTGGCTTTCTAACCGGCTCCGGAACGTCGAATAGGAAAAGGGAGAGATGCTAACTAGCGAGATAGTGGCTAAGGAGATAGAACTTTATATTAAACAACAAGATCAACTAACTCGCTACGCTCGATCTATACTCCCCGAAAGGTTACTCTCCTTTCTATCCTTCCTAAGCTCGTCCCCTAGCTACAATCCACAAGAACAAAGGATGAGAAAGCTATCGTCTGCTCTCTAACAACCTAGCCACTAGCTACCGATGCTGGATTGCTTTGAATCAACATCCCTCCGTCAGTTCCTCGGCTTCTGCCTTCCCATGATTAGCGAAGAGAAGGAAAGAGAAGAATCGATATGGATTAGGTAAGGTAAGGGAGGTTTTTCTTACTTATAGAGGTTAAGAAGTCGATTCTGCTATTGATGTGAATATAATTCTATCCTCCTGTGTTTGCTATATCAAGATAAGACGCTCATTCTTTTGTCTTATCATCTTTCGTCTTTGCATCTTATCTAAGGTTTAGAGCAATCTATAATGCCTTATGATCCCTTCTATCTATCTCTTTCTTTCCTGCTTGTAGTATGGTAGCTTCCCTTCCTTCATTCCCGTAAGTCCTCAAATCTTTCTTATATTCTCTCTTTCCTAAAGGTTAGAATGGATAAGGAAAGCTAAGACTATCTGAGGTAGCTGTCCTTTTTTCTTGTAGTTGTGATGTAGCTAGTTTTCTTTCTGTAATGGACTCCCTGAGTCCTGTAGCTAACTAAGGCAGTCTGGATGCTATCGAAGAGCTAAGGAGAGATAGAGATAAGCAGGGAAAAGGGGCCAGGCACTCTTAATAAATAAAGATACGTACCATAGTGAGGGATCCCCGGGAGGGGGGAGCTCGAACCTATCTATTTCAACGAGGAGAGCTATCCGTAGTCTTCCTCTAGCTAATCGAATGGACTTTGTTGACACTGACTATGCAACTAGAGAATCTGAAACAAGCTAGGCTAGTGAACTGGAAGGTATGCCGTCCATGCTCCTATCTATACTGCAGCTTTCACTCTACCAACAGAATCCTCATCTATATTTGGATATGAACCTAAACCAGTAACAGAATCCTTATATGTCGAGGCTACTAGCTATCGGCCTGTAAGGTATGCGTAGCGAAACACCAACCCAATCTCGATTTAAAAAAGGAAAACCTTTCTTTATTGAATCAATGAAGGCCTTTGTCCCCTTTTATCGTTATGAACCTACTTTCTATCTATGTAATCCTATATAAGGGAAGAAGCCCAAGCAAAGGGACTCTCGAGAAGAGAAATATAACAGCTAGTTTCGGCTATCTTTCCTGTTCAAATAAAGCAAGTGGACCAACTCTAACGTAGCTTGCTTTCCGGGTGTCGGTATAGGTAGGGCAGCTCATAGAAATCAAAAAGTTCTTTGCGGTAAGCGTTATTAGCTTCCGCTTGCTCTCCTTATTCATTCTATAGGGCGAGTCCCTTCGTTCCTCTTCCTGAAGGGAAGCAAAGGATGTCGATGGGTCCATTGATAGATACAAAGCCAGGTTGGTGGCTCAGGGGTACACTCACTCAAGAGTATGGGCTTTATTATGAGGAAACCTTAGCACCAGTAGCAAAGTTCAGTTCGAACCCTTATTGCTGTTGCTGCCGCTATAAAATTTCCTATGTATCCGCTGGATGTCAAGAATGCTTTATGTAATGGAGGGCGTTGGGTGTGGAAAGGGCTAAAGGTGGGGAAGGAGGAGAATTCCTCACCCCGGCTCTAACTGGGTTCAATCACTCTATATAACCAGCAGCTTTCCGGAGGCAGGCCGTCGGTTATCTCCTTGGGTCGTCTTACCTGGACCCCCGCATTTCTCCCAGCTCTCTGCGCAGTTTGTTGTTGTTGTTCGGGCTGAATAGTCTGTCTTCGAAGGATTTCATCAAATCAGACTTTTGATCGGCTAGGGTGCCTGATCCAGCGTATTCGTGCTGTCCAACACGAAACCGAGAGACGGGACGCCTGAGCAAAGCTTTGCACGCATCTCTTTGTTGATATACGTAATAAGATTCTGGCGAACGGTCCCTCTTCGGGTTGTCTCAATTCCCGATAACGCCTGCGCCGCCTGGGTACGCGTCTGGATCTGCCTCGGGCTTTGTCTTTCTTTCTATAGGATCTGCTGCTCCAAGCGTATCTACTTGTGATGCACCTGGGTTGGTTTGGCCTCTTCCGTAACCCTTGCCGCTGATGGTTATGGGTAAACCACAGTAAAGCAGAAAGGAAAGCCTCTCGGAGAACGTTTTCGTCGTCGTTAAAGCCGAGAGAGAAGTCTCTAAAGCCGCTATGGTCTGGGCTCTCACTCACGTCGTCCGTCCCGGGGACTCCATTACGCTGCTCGCCCTATTAGCCGGCGGCAACCGTGGTAATTCATTAATTTCAGCCAGTCCCGGGTTATATATTGTACGGCGAAACTCTCTAATAGATATCTGTTTTCTCAGGAACCAGACCTGCATGCACGAAGAAGAACATATATCTCTGGTCATATTCTTGTGGAACTTCTGTCGTCCCCTTCATTGTGGTTCCTCGGCCTTGCTAGCCATTTGCTTGCTCGAACTGTACACATTCAAAGAGGGGGCAAGCTAAACAAGCAAGCAAGCCATCCAAGTTTATAGAGTCGGAGGTTAGAAAGAACTTGGAGATTTCCCTGTGACTAACTTAGCGCACTTCCGGTGGTAGCCATTGGGCTAAGTCTCTATAAAGAGCCACTCACATATTTATTTATAGTTCGGTGTGAGATCAGCTAAATTAAGCTACGCTCATCATTTATGATCCACGGCTCGCTCAATTAGAGCACTAACTACTGAAAAGGAATTCGCTCCAAAGACGCTTTTAATCGCTCTGCTGGGACGATCCGGTCGAGAGGTTGTCCAGTCATCTCGGTGAGGAATTTCGCTATGCCACCCGCTGACCTTACACTGTGAGTACTGCTGTAGCAAAGCCAACGGGAAGATCAGTCCCAGGGCTCAATCTATCTAGGCTGCCAGCCAAGATGAAGATGGATTTCAGGGCTTGTCAGGGAGCTTCATAGGGAATTGTAGGATCCAGGTGCGTTTTCCTTCGGTCGGCCTGTCATCGAAGGATGTTAGCAAAATCAGAAGAACTAGAGGCTCGGGTTGGTCAAGCGAACTGATTCATTTAATTCTTCGCCTAGTCTTAGCACCCGCACAGTAGAGGGGAAGAAGCATTCCCTTTCCGACAAAACTAAGCGTCTTGCCGCTGGGTAAAGGCAATAGGAGGAGTGAACCCGACCACTTCACGCTGAGGTTCATAAAGGTAAATCCGGCCTCCTTGATCCTCGCCCCAAAGCCAACGCATGAGTTTGGTGCTCTCCATTACCCGCTCAAATCTTGTGCTCAATGAGGTCCCGGTACCTTCTTCTTGGAGCTAGGCTAAAACTCGTCCACATCTCCTGTCCGAACGATCATCTCCCGTCGTCCTTCCGGCTTGCCATCTCTTTATCTCGAATCCCTCGTGATGGTAGGACTCTCTCTTCTGGTCTTGGCCTTGGCTGCTATCCTTTCACCAAAGAAAATCGTACTTCCACGGGGAAAGGCTATAAGGGAAGTTCCCCTAACAAAGCTTACTTGGGTTTAGTCTTTCCATTGTGGACCTATACCATCTTTCAGTCATATTCCCGCTCCATCGTTTATAACTGATGGCAAAAGATGTATGTGCCTATCTCATGTGGTTTTGAAGATATATTAACGTCCTTGGTAAGTAAGTGCTTATGAACAAGAATTTGATTAGCCTTAAGCTCCCTCCAAAGGCTTAAGTTTCACGTAACCTTTCTTCCTATTTCGCTTCCTTTGGGGCTCTTTTTTAGCCCACCTGAAAGTGCCAGACCCGAGTGAACTCACCCCTACTAATCTAAATGGAAGTCACGCACTGGATTCCTTTTTTCACTTGTTATATTAAGCAAGTTGGAGTGCCTTTGACACCTAGGTCTCTCTTTCAAGCTCAGGAGAGAGAGTGAGTGCCCGAGTCGTAGTATGACCGAAGCCTCCTGCCCAAAGATTATGGTGAAATCTCATTCTATTCTAGGCGGGTGAGTATCAAAAGGGAGACTCACCAAGCTGATGCCATAGGACTGAAGACTCGAGTGTGCGATTTCGTAGCCGTTCCTGAGCAATTCAATTCAAGGACTGACTTCAATGTATAATATAAATAGCAGTTTGTTTTAGTCTTACGTGAGTATGAGAGGAGAAGGAAATCGAATTAGAGGAAAGGCTTAGCACCAGACCTTCCCTGCGCCTGACTCGCTGTACTAACTGTGGATAACTGTCTTTGTCTTGTCTCATCTAACTAGCTTTCGAACTGGACTAATGCTTACTGGCTGTCCTACCTTTGATAACGAATATAACGTAGATAACTAAGAAAACGGAGATAACTGTCTTGACACCGAGAAAGATCAAGTAAGACTCCTAGCTCGGAGGAAAGAAAGATATTTTAGTCAAGCTGACGCTTCCCTGCTACTAACACTGGCTTGCATATGAGGAAAGATAGAGAAAGGATATCAGCTCATCAACCAGGCTGCTTCACGGCCTACTGCTTCAATCAAGTCACTGGCTAGCTTCCCCCGAACTAACAGAAGTAAATGAATGAAGTATGAAGTAAGTCCAAACAACAGGAGTCGACCTTCCCGGTCTTTGATAAAGAATGAATGGGCAAGCAAGGAACTGATTGACCTCTAATCTAATAAAGAGTCTGACTAGCACCCGGAAATCGTAGTAAGCCGGGAGAAAGACATTCATATTCACCCAGGCACGGGATAAAGGGCTTTAGCGCTAGTGTTTAGCAATCCGGCTGACATTGAACTTGAACTAGCTGCTGCCATTGAATTTGAGTTTGCTGCTATCGTAGATAGAGGACTATATAATAGCAAAGGTTTTCTGGTCGATAAGTCAAGAGATGTTCCCCTGGGGCAGACAGAATAAGTTTCGATTCCTTCTACCACCATCACTTCCTGACTCACCTGCTCAAACGAGAGTTTCAGTTCCGGAACTAGTGCCTGCCCATGGAATCACTGCCTTTGCCGCTTGAAAGCTTGGTCTAAAAGTCTAAAGCTTTCTTAAGTTAAGAAGCTAGAGCAAGTGCATGTGAAAGTTCGCCTAATACTCGAATTGGGTTCTCCTTCCACTTTGACTTATAGAGAGCTAAGTAAGACTAGGAGCTGATTCTATACCAGTCACAGCTTCTTCTGGGCATCAATGCACTAACTCCTTCGCTTTCTTGCTTCTTTACTTCCTTTGTACTGAATGGGACGAAATTGGGTTCATCTGGGAATCCGCGTAAACCCTCTCAGCTACATGCTGAGTGAGACTGATTAATGGCTGCCTTAGGATCACACTTTGGTCGTCTCCATCTGGAGGCCTGTTACATTTCTTCTAAGTCCTTCCTTACCAATAGAAGACAATGGAGTCCACTGGTTAGATGAACGGAGGGACTAGTATAATGCCTAAAAGGGGATTGGGGGAGTTAGAGGACCGGAGTAGTAGGATAACAGGGGGGTCCAGGGGATTATAACCGACCTGGAATCTAGTTAACGAAATACAGATTGGATAGAGAGCGTAGAGCCGGATAAAACAGCGCTAATTGGAAAGCCCTATAAGAAAGGTTAAGGACTGATTGATCGGAAAATTAGAACAATGGGGACAGAGCAGGACCTTTAGATGGAAACAGTGATCGACCGCCAATCTTTATGTTGGGAAGCTAACTGCCCCTA
>OY743191.1:225000-230000 GCA_963555705.1 Ligustrum vulgare | reverse complement strand
CTTTTCGGTATGCCGCTCCGCGAGCAGAGCGAATGAATATAAATCAACATATGAATAAATATATGAGAAGAAGCCTTTTGAACCACATTATACTTATTGTTCTCTCCCCTCTTTCCTTTGTTGTGACAAGGGGGTGTGGTTATGATTCTACATTTTTTACTCTATGAAGCTGGAGTAAGGCGCTTCTTTTTCCACCCATCGTCGGATTCTAGTACCTATTACCGCTTTGCTCATCGCATACTAGTTATCGGAGTAGAAGCTGCATCACTAATCGCGGATGTTTGGACATCTTTAGGAGTTGAGTAGCTGCCCACCATCCCCTTCTTCAATGAGAGAGGACTCAACCCCCGTACGGTTACGGTACAGCTCGGTATAGCAAAGGACGAAGTCGTTGATGTGATGACAAGGCATCCCCGACAGTTTGAAGGAGTAGTGCCATTGGTATCATTCCTGTCTTTGTTAGTCCAACTCGTGTCTGTTTTGAATTCATCTTGTAAATGGTAGTAGTATACCCTAGCAGTCAGTATGTGATGCATTGAGAGTAACAGGAGTAGCTCCCCTTCTGACTGAAGGAACCAAACCATCTAACCGTCAGTCTGAGCTCCCTGGATCAGTTAGTCATTCACATTCAGTAGTGGAGGAAGAAGGCTTTGGGCACCGGACACATTGGTCAGCTGCTCTTCTCAGCGCACTAGAGTAGAAAGAAAGCAACGTCACCAACTTCACCGCTATAAGCTCAGAGCTAAGCGAACCGAACGAACGGAGTCAGGCCCAACCACTGACTGAGTCCGGAGCAGCACTGTTGGCTTTATTCTCTATGGTGACGGGGCAAGGCAGCCCGCTTGCACGCCTTTCTTTAGAGGGTGCACTCTACGACTATTTTCCTTGATGAAGAAAGCAAACCTGTTGTATAGTGAGACCGTCCTCCTCGGGAGATGCCTCAGAACCGGCTCGAATAACATTCCATTCGACGGTATTTAATCGAACAGAAGTCTGACCTGCTAACAAGGAACCGAAAAAGTTCGCTGCTTAAGGCACGGCCGGGAGTTTCCCCTTCGGATAATGAAGCACGAACTCAAACAATGATTCATCGGGTTTTTGAGTAGTCGCGCTTGCAGTTGAGAGAAGTTGACTTGGCTTTCTGTGTGAAAGAAAAACCTTCAGACAAATTTGGAAAGTCAGTCAAAGAGGTGAATGATCCGATGGGTTGGGAGGTATACCAATCCGACGGCTGTGTCAGCTAAGCTCCTAGGGAATAAACTAATAAATAGGTCATCCGTCGCCTCTAAGCTCGACAGTCTCAGTGCAAAATGCCATCAGGTGGCTCTTAGGTTAGGGTTCCCTTTGTTTTACTAAATATAGGAGGTGTGTAAGTGGCTGGTAAAACTGCTGTGGGGCAGTGAACATAATCAAAAATCGACGTTGGCGGCCTATGGCCAGACTGAATCTCGTCGGAGGGTTTCCTTCTGGGATTGAATCTCTGGTACATGGCAGAGTCATATTGATGAGTTACACAGGAGCGTAGCAGATCCTAATTCAGGAGCATTGGAAGACACGTGCATACCAGCAAAGGAGTTTGCCAAACTCTGTTCATTCTTCACATACCGATACCCACATGTCACGGCTGTATGGTTAGTTAGGTTGTTGACAAATTTGACAACGAGGGGTATCACGGCCTGAACCTTGAGAGCGATAAAAGTTCCTCGCATCTCGGTTATCATATCGACCCGAATCTCCAAACCGAGACTATCATACTAATTTGCATCAAAGGGGAAGCTCGTAATTCGCGGTTTTCATACCGCTGGTCACGCCTACCATCACGCCTGAAATCTCGGCGTTGATTGAAGGAAGGTTGGCCACGGCTTGGGGAGAGAAAGATGCATTTTATTGAGTCGCTGCTCATACGGAGCCTTCCAATCCTCAAAGTTTATCGGTTTTCAATGGCAAAGACCACAGGTTTAGACTCCAAGGTTCATGTTTTTGGAAAATCATTCCTCATTCCAGGTACGAATGAAGAGTTCTTACTCCGAGATAGAGTTTTTGATTGCGGATAAGTTATCATATAGATTGAATTGTAGCAAGGTAAGTTAAATGGTCATGGTTCCCTTTTTTAAGCTTTTTAGCTCATCAGCTTGACATTTTTGGTGAAAAAGAGTTTCAAGGGTGGGTGGTCCATATCTGACGCGAGAAAGAGAAGAGAGTCCCAGAACCTGTGCACTAGCACTCGGCGATAGCCTTGCCTTGAGGCAAGATAAGACAAACTGATCGCGCTTCAGCCACTCTGCATATTTTAGATTAAAAACTGGGTTTCCATCTCCTCTTCTCTCCCTTTTTTTTTTTGCTGCTTGTGAAGGAATCGATTAGCTCTCGTAATATAACGAAGTTCACTCGTTAGACCTCCCACCAATAGTTCAGTCGTAAGGTCTCCATAGGAGTGAAATAGAATCAATACCCGGAAATCTCCGAGAATAAGAGGAGCGTAGCGGCCAGGGATTACATGGGAAAAAGAGACTTTGCGCAAGAAAGAATATATTAGTATCGGAATCAGCACAAGGAAAGTATGATTTTTCCCCAGGAGTGCCAAGGAAGACCTTAGGCCAATGTCTAAATTTCAGAGTGACTCATATACCGGAAGCAGATCAGGTAGAGAAGGCGAGGTAAAGGCATCATTAGACAAAGAAATGTTTTGTTAAGGAATACAGAATGTTAGCAAGGAGCGTAGCCTTTTTCCTCAAAAATTCCATAGGAGTTAGAGGAGGAGCAAGACTTCCCAGGTCCATGGTACCGCAATTAGCCTCTTTCGTCGACTCTTGTGAATGGTACTAATCCTCTTTCTGGTCCTACGGCAAAGAATCTTTATAGCCCTCTCTCCGACCCGGAAATAAGGCATAAGCAAAGGAAAGAGTCAACTGCACCCTATACCCCAAACGTATATGAGAATATCTAGGCCAACCTTTAGTATAGTATTGGTTTCGAAATCCCAAGTCAGCAAGAAGGAAGAAGTAAACAATGGAAGCTGCTCGTACCAAGAAATGCCGCATTTGTTTTAAGGTAGTAAAAAGGGGTTTAAGACCATGGTATTTATCGTCAACCGCTAAAGCCCTCGGTTTCTTCCATGCCACTTGTGTCTTTGCTCTTGCCCAAAAGCTAGGAGCGAGTGCGAAGATGCTACGCATCAATCGGTGCGACTACTCTTCTAAAGCTATAGCTTGAGGTCAAAATCTTTGTATACAACTCCGAGAGAGGGGGTGATTTATATTTCCATAGTGAGCCTGCCCCGCGGATGTATTGGAAATGATATCTTGGGACGGATGTAAAGCTAAACAAGCAGAGTGAAAGAGAGGTAGAAAAAGAAGGCCACGTGTTGAGGGAAGGGTTATAGTCTTAGACATAGCGCTCATCGGCTTAGGGGACAGAACCCGCTCCTCGAGAAAGCATGAAGCTTGATGGCTGAACAAATAAAATAGTCATCTTTCTAATCTATAAATCGCATGTCGGAAGCGCACCCACCAGTCTTCTTATTCTTCTTGAAAGCAGACCACTTATAGCTAAAGGAGTGGAAACCCAACTCGATGGCCAGCTTGAGTTAAGAGGTAGAACCAACAGTTCGTCTCGTTCAACATGGGAAGCCCCTCACGAGGATTGAATCATGAAGATTCGAATTGGGACGAGGGGTAGTGGTCTTGTTTCGACGAAAAGGGAGAGAAAATACGTCACATGAGCAAGTTGAGACCACTTGTCAACGGCTGAAAAAGAACCTTTGGTTAGCCAGCTTTACCTACGGAAAATAGGAAAAATCTTCTGTTCAGAGCAGCTCTCTCTATTAAAATGAAAGCCGGAATCCGAAATAACCTTAAATTAAAGAGAGGGAAGCGAGAAGACCTTGAACCACACAAGATCCCCCTCCTTCGAGGAGCGAATGGCCCAATCACTGATAGTTTTTTTTTGTTGCAGCCTCATTTTGATGCGACTGCCTCGGAACTGGAACAATATAATATAAAGAAGAATGACCCGGTGCTTGAAACATCGATACGCTTTTTAGACTGCTGAGACATACTTCTCTTCTGGTCTGCCTCCCGACTGAAGAAGGAGGTTCAACCGGACGAATCACGCAATAGGCCTTCTCCTTTCTTAGTGAATGGAAGCAGCTTAGAACACGGCCGAAGAGAAGGTCGAGAGTAGAAGTACGCCCCGAAACAGAGGAAATCGTTGCAGACCAAGTCCCGAGAGGAACCAATACGCTAAAAAACCACTTCATTTAGGCTTCAAGGGTGGACACAGGTTCCGCAAAGGAATCGAATGTAGTTCATTCAAGGCTCAAGACAGAATTAGTGGGAAGCGCATCCATCTCTATTGAAGCGCACCCATCTCTATACATCAACGGGTTTGGTGCAAAGATTCTCTCATTATGTAGTACCAGGATCGTCATCTGTCTCAGTCCCACCGAACTCGCACTTTATCAAAGAGATTTTCAACGAAAGACCAGATTGGGTTGGCGTTCAGCGACGAGTATCCCCCATATCTCTTAGCGGAGTGAAAGCAGCTTGGAACACAACCGAGGACAAGGAGATCCTAATACTATCCCGGAAAGTCTTAGCGTCCGTTTTGGTACCGCCAGGGTTCTTGTTATTTCAATACCGTCATCGTAGCGAGAGGAATAATAGAAGAAAGCTCCATCTATCGATCTCGTTTTTAATGCGACCCATGGATCAGAAAATACCTAAGAAGAGCGATTCCGTGGGCCTACTTTCCTTTCCGAGTAACTGACAGTCACAAGACTTGGAAACGACCAAAAGAAGAAAGGGGAAATTCCTATTCGTCCATCAATAAGAGGAACGTGAGGCTATCGGTCCACTAATCATATGGAATTTCATCCCAAGCCAGCAACTGAGAAAACAGCAGATCTTGGTGCTACTGTCGCAAACCCAGAACATTTAAAGCTGGGTGGCGGTGATAAAGAGGGGTCATGCATTTACAGAATTCCTCATTGGTCTCGCAGC
>OY743191.1:70000-220000 GCA_963555705.1 Ligustrum vulgare | reverse complement strand
GCTACTTTAGGACAATTCCCGCCTTAGGACCCCTACTGTGACAACAGCTACTACGCATCCTACATCAGAAAATGCTATCGACGAAACAAACCTTTATCAAGCATATCACCATGACCTGGTACAGAACCAATCTTCACTTTTCTTAATCCGTAACGGATTAAGAAAAGCGTTCTAACAGCAGTTACACAGCCCCTGAATGTCTTAGATAGCTGTAAGTGAAAGAAGGGTACTAAGTAGCTGGGAATGCGGCTAGCTAGTTTACTTACTTGTTTGTACTCCCATCTGAAATACTACTTGAAAGTCCATATTCAACTCAAAGAAGAAGCAAGCTACCTAGCTCGTTTACCCTAACTACTTAAACGAATCAATCTCCCACTTCTCCTACGAACTACCATGCTCTAACTCCAGTTTACAGAAAGCTAAGCTTGCTTGTTTCACAGACACAGACCTTTTCCCCTAACGGCCGTAGCTCCGTCTGCCGGCTCATCTGTTTACCCGAGCTTGCTTATACCGCTAGCAAGAAGCAATCCTTACCTTACTTACAGTGAAAGAAGGGTACTAAGTAGGCTAAGCGAAGCGAAGCAACTAGTTTACTTGCTTGAAAAGGTGCGGCTAGTCAGGAGTCGAACAGAAGCATGAGTTGAGTGGTGAGCTAAAGCAGGGTAGCGAAACTAGGAACGGAGTGACTGGCTAGTATAGGAACGGAGTTGGCTTGTTAGAGCTAGGCTGTTCCCCGTAGCTAGTTAGTTAGATATAAGACAAGAGTAAGACGGAAGATCCCAATGGGTTCTGCGTCTCGGCTTCTGTTGTTCGTTCTTGTCATTAGGGAGGCATGTAGCTCCTTAAGTAACTGTAAGTTCTTGAAGGACGGTAGCTAACTAATAAAGTGGGGTCTACGCAGATCGGAGGAAGGAATCCAAGCTATCCCGCTCTTAGGACTGCCCATGGAATTCCTTAACAGCCAGCTCCGGGGAAACAGTGGTATACCGGTCCTTTCCCGCAGCCAAGGTCCCTTACGGATACCAAGCCAAATCTCTATATAAAGAAGGGTGACCCCCTTATGGGTTGATGGATAAGGGGTCTTTGATGCCTCTTTCAAAGCCATAGGAACGAAGTTAGAACTCTTTATTTGAAATGGATTAAAGCTTGTGAGTCTGTTTTCGCTAATACGATACATTCCCAATCGTCCCTTGCCCCGGTATGGCATATCATACGAGACACCGAAAGGGTGCAACTCTCATTAAACCCCGTCCAATTGGCTGATCGCATTGGCATGGCAGGAATAACTAAGCCAAGGAGAAGAGGCAAATGCTTTCAAGCGGCATTCAGAACAGTTGTTGACGGGCGCCGGGTAAGCTATCTATTGGAACTGAATGAAAGGGCGTCAAAGGCTGCTTCTTAGAGCATGGATTAGACCTCGAGCTTGTTCTATTATAATTTCGTGAAAGGGCTGATTGGAATGCTTATCACATTGACCCACAAAACTGAACGAAGACAAAGGCACATGGAACTAAGCTAAGAAAGAGTCTCGACCTACCGCTTTGAGATTTCATCAAGAGTCCCGTCTGCGCTTAGATAATCAGCGGCTGACCCACTCGAGATCCCCTCTCCTCTGGCCCTTCTGTGAAATCCCCGTGATGAACAGCAAACAATAGAGGAGTACGCATTCTAATCTAGCAGCGCTACTCTTCCAATCTTTAGATTGAGAGCCCCGCCTTGATTCTGAACCGTTCGAAAAGCACTGGATTGGCGTATGTCTTCCTATGAAATAGATTCTGTGAAAAGCTTGACTCAGCTGACAGAAGAGAAGGGGAACTGTTACATATTCAACTACGTAGGTGAACCGCCCTTTTCGACAGAGCTGAGCTTGATGGTGGACCGGGCGGCTTTCCGGTTTATGGTAAAGTGGTGCTCATAATGGAAGGAAGCCTCTTTAGATGAGAAGGAGGATGCTACCAAGGCGAGAAGGAAGAAGGGGAGAAGAGGCAAATGCCGCAGAATGTACCACGCCGCTTTCCTCACTTCTGCTTGTTAGTAGAGGTTCGATCTAATTGAAATATTCTATTACGGGATCCCCGGCTCATCGCAAGGCAGTTGCTTCAGCCTCTCGCCTATATACATATAAGTCGGCTTTGAAAAGCACTACATCCACTCGTATATGAACCTTAACGGCCTTCACTCTCCCGTTTTATCGAACTCTTAATTACTTTCCTTTCTCTGGTAAGACGGGGGTTTATAGCACCCTTTCTTAAAAAATTATTCTTTATTAAAGCCCTGCTCCCATTCTTTAATACCATCAAGTTCTGAATTATCAGCTAAGACAGGAAGCCAAATCATCGCATAAGGGTAAAATACATGCATTGGATAGCAAGTCCTTCTTATTCCGCGTGGATCAATACTCGACTTCTCTACAAACAAATAACATAGATCAATAGAATACCCATTCACAGGCACGGTATGACTTCCTATTAGTCGGCTTACTTTTCATAATTTTTCATAATTGCTGAATTGAACATAACTGCTCCATCTTCTCCTTAATAGCTGGGATTCCCCAAAAGAAAGGAAAAGCTTGAGCTCTCTGTATCATCAATCGACTGCAAAAGCGTAGATTCTTAGTCGAGATTCGAACTGTTCAACCGCGGCTTGGATAACGAGAAGGGGAATCTTCTTTTCACATTTATATAGACCCTAACAACTATCCAAGCTCTACTTTATGCTAGTACTTTATCGATCGGTGAAGTCCTCTTATTTGAATAACCCATCAATGCCGCACTTCCTGCTCTAACCGCGCCCAACCGCTACCAGCCATCAGAACAATCCGGACGAGCCACACGGAATAATCCTTTCTGTTTCTTCAGATCACCTCCGGGAGAGGAAAAGCTGAGCAAGGAAGGTCAATATCGTAATTACATCTTCCTAAAAGAAAAGGATTTTCGTAAAAAGATTTACACCACAACGGGAAGCAAGGCAGCCTTTAGAAACCCAGGTTACCGAACCTAGAGAACAAGGGAGAGCAACTAGCGAACCTGCAATTATAGTATTACGTAGCACAATCACTTTCTCTGTCTCCAAGTACTCCCTTTCTAGATGTCCACGTAGGAGTGCGGATCCCTAGTTATGGATTTCAAACCGTTTCCCTCATAATCAGAACAAGAAGTAAAGAAGTGAAGATGGAGTTGGTGGGGAAGGCTTTCCGGGGCGGCGAACGAGGAGATAGGAAGTTTGGCCAGGTTTCGATACATGTTTTTGGTCTAGTTGGCGCAGTTGGAAGTTGCTTGGGAGGATCTGTGCTGGTTGGTAGACTTTCTGGGGTGGTTGCTTTTGGTGACATAGATCCATAGGTATGTGCTTGCAGTCGGCTCATAGAGCACTGCGGAAATCAAACTCAAGTCGTAAGGTGTAGTCAGCTTCCCCGCTCACGTTTCGGGTTGCTAAGGTCAGATTCTTGAAACAACAGTCCTAGGAGGGAAGTTTTCGGGGATACGCAGCCGGGTGGCGAGAAAAGAAGATTGATTATTTAAGCAGCGAGACCCTACCGTGAAAGCTTCGGAGCGATCGGATTGGACCTTTCCCAGCAGCGCTGGTGACAACATGAAGGGAAAGAGAAGTATGACTAAAGCACTTTATCATAAGTAATACTAAACGGAGCATCCTGCATATGATCAATCAAAATCTGTGCTATCGGGCATTGGACCATCCTTCACATGAACCCACTACTGATATGAAGCTAGATCGTGGATCTCGATCCCATCGACTGTTCTCTTAAATTCTTCTGGTTATGCATCTTTACTTGGGTATGGGTAGTTAACTTGTGTCCCTTTCCACCTGCTCCTCCTGATCAAGCACAGACACATCCAGCCTAAAAAGATTCCAACAAACCCGGCCTAGATAGAAGAGGTTTCCACTCCCGCCTATTCCACTATGGAGCACTAAAGCTTACTGCCGTCACCTGCCCTCTTTGAGTTCTATTAGAATGCCAGAGCGTGGAAGAAAGCTAAGAAAAAGCATTTCTTTGACCGAGATTACAGTACCTTCACCAAAAGATTTCATTCCTTGACTTGAGTCCCGAGAGTCCCTGAACTACAGACAGGAACTGGAAAAATGACTAAATAAAGTCTAGAGAACCCAAAGGGAATAATAGACTCACACTAGTCCTTACAAACAGACAAAGGAACAAAACATTCTCAATAATAAGCCCTGGCCCCGGCCCGCTGGACTCACTACACCACCAAAAGGAAGGGGATACCTAGACAGACACCGACAGCCTGCAAACACAAGCTAGATTGGCATTTTGATTGCGGCTTTTGAAAATGATCCCTTCACTTCACCAGAGGGGAGTCATCCTACACACGTAAACCAAGGATCGATTGATTAAATGCACTCGAAAAACCATTTGACACTTAAGCGAGTGGTTAGCTGGCCCGTTTCCAGAGAGTCAGATTTTGAATAGCCAGGATCAGGTACAATCAGACGATCAGCCTCGTTTTGTCTTTTCCGATAGGCTTCATCAAGCGAAGGTCTTCCAATTGATTATTTAGCCTTAAAAGTTACTTTGACTGACGTCAACTCCAACCATCGTCAGAAGAGAGAGCTTCGATCTCTTTCCGTCATTCCAGAGGAAATCATCTTATAAACCTGGGCTAGACAAAACAAAGGTACTCCGAGCCCGCTGTTAATGCGGAAGAGGCACCAACCCACCCCGATCCCGATCAAGAAGAGCGTGCTGCACTTCTTCTCGAAGTGCAGGCGTTGATCATAGAACAGCTGCAAGAGGAGTCTAAAAAGGCACAGGGGGTGCGGCTGTCCGTGCTATTTCCGGAAATGAGGGAAGTAGACTCCAGTTCCGCGGAGTCGATAATGTATTACGACTTAGAAATCTCCCGGGAGACAGATGCCGAAAGCCTCCGGGAATGGGTGGAGAAAATAAGAGATGACCCAAATCTCCTTAAGCCGCTCATTAAAGATTACCTTCCAAAAAGAAGGTAATCGAAGGGTCTTAAGGGCCATTTGGAACTATGATCTCTCTGGATTTTATTCTTTCTTTTTTTCGGTATGCCGCTCCGCGAGCAAGGAGCGAAAGAACCAAGTGTGCTGTGGTGATGTCCGAATTTTCACCTATTTGTATCTATTTAGTGATCAGTTCGCTAGTTTCTTTGATCCCACTCGGTCTTCCTTTTCTATTTTCTTCCAATAGTTCTACCTATCCAGAAAAATTGTCGGCCTACGAATGTGGTTTCGATCCTTCCGGTGATGCCAGAAGTCGTTTCGATATACGATTTTATCTTGTTTCAATTTTATTTATTATTCCTGATCCGGAAGTAACCTTTTCCTTTCCTTGGGCAGTACCTCCCAACAAGATTGATCCCTTTGGATCTTGGTCCATGATGGCCTTTTTATTGATTTTGACGATTGGATCTCTCTATGAATGGAAAAGGGGTGCTTCGGATCGGGAGTAACCACTAGTGAGAGGGCAAAAATAGGGGGGAAGGACAAAGGAAATAGCGATGCCTACATTAAATCAATTGATTCGTCATGGTAGAGAAGAAAAACGGCGCACGGACCGTACTCGAGCTTTGGATCAATGTCCCCAGAAGGAAGGAGTATGCCCGCGTGTTTCAACGAGAACACCTAAAAAACCTAATTCAGCTCTACGTAAGATAGCCAAAGTACAGTTGAGCAATAAACATGATATATTTGCTTACATTCCAGGCGAAGGTCATAATTCGCAGGAACATTCTAAGGTCTTAATAAGAGGAGGTAGAGTAAAAGATTCGCCAGGTGTGAAATCCCACTGTATTCGAGGAGTCAGGGATTTGCTGGGAATTCCGGATCGAAGAAGAGGGAGATCAAAATATGGTGCGGAAAAACCAAAATCGATATGAATGGAAGATGCCTCTGGAACTTGTTTTTCTCGGTCAGTATAAGGAAAGTTTATCGAGCTCAGGTATGGGCGACTCAATCACATGTGCTCGACTGAATATGCAGCCACGGAACTGCTAAATCCCTCGTGAGACTCCAGTTCCGGTCAATCGTGTCAGCCTTCATCACCGCTGCTTTGGCGACCCCGACTGAACGAATGCGGTGACGCGACTTGTGTAGCGAGGAGCTTTCCGCAGTGAATTCCATCTATGAATCCACAGTGGGACGTTCTCAATCCAAAGTGGACTTTTGGGTCAAAGCCTAGACCAAAGGTGCCTAATAGCGTGGGGAGACTAATCGGGTAACGAATCCCATCCTCAGCTAAACCAAGCCCCGGGTGGTAGCCTAATCGAAGAAGTTGAGCTTGTGCCCAAGCCCACCTTTTTCTAAAATCTCAACGTGGGATAGAGGAGGTTTGGAACCCTCATCGCGAATTTCATGTGGGATATCCACAAAGGATACCAAGGTCTAAAAAGCCAAGGTCGTGCTAGCCTTTGCCAGCCTGATGGACTTGTGAAGTGGACAGAAGTTCCATAATCGAGATCTGGGCAGGAAGATTTTCTTAACTGGTTGGGTCTGTGGCTGCGAATGAGAAATTCTTCCCGATCTGGTGGTATTGACTGACGCTGTCTGTAGCACAAGGGAAGGGTATTGATGCAAATCAAGCCTCAATGAAATGGACCTAGCCAAGTGTGGGATAGCCGTTCTGCTAGGCTTCCCCACCATGTCGATGGGCGCCCCGACCGCTGCTTGGCGTGGGGTAGCATAAGTAGTTTCCAGTGAAGAGGTGAGCGGTTTTCGAGAATCTGCCACCTCGAGGACTGAAATGTTTGGAGTAGTATAAGATAGTTGAGGATTTTGTGCTACAAAAATAGGCATAACCATAGGAGAAGGAATCGTCACTAGCGGTTGTTTAGGTGCCGTAGACTGCTTGTCAAAGTTTCCATAACAGGGTGGCACTGCACCATAAGGATGAGAAGTCTGATTCTGTAACTCTAGAAGATAGATCTCTCTGCTGCTTTGGCTTTGGCATAGGTTCCTCAAACTCTTGTTATAGAGCTTTCTAATGGCCTTGTAGCTAGTTGAAAAGATAGCTAGAGGAATCCATTTTTTTATTAGGGATATGATTAGGATATAAAATCCTTACCCTATTCCCCCTTCTTTTTTCGTTCCGCTCTTCTCTTCCTTCGCTGCTTGAATGAAGGAATAAAGCATGATTGCGAACTACACTAAGATGCAGATAAACTCGTTAGCGGGAAGAACAACGACTAGCAGTATGAGGAAATCAAATCAAAAAAGGCTAGGGTTGCTTTCTCTGTTGGTTGAATTCGCCACTAGGTGGAATCAGACCTTCGGCTCTCGATTGCTGCTTGATTACCTATGTCGCTTGCATTAATCTTTCTTCACTTTCAGTTGACCAGCGTGCTTGGCTTCCTACTGAGTTCGAGTGAGGGTCTTTCACCTGAAAGAAAGTTTTTGCTCAGGTAATTGACTACTAAGATGGACCGCTCGTCATGAATCGCCTCCATTGTCCTACAGTACTTGCTAAAAAATAAGATGAACATTCGCTTTCTAGGTGACAATTATTCCCATCTATAAATCCAAGGCCGGTTTTGGGTACATTCGTCTTGTCACGACGACGGTTTCTAGCGAGCGAGTCTGTCCGGCTTAAAGGGAGGTGTCTTCTCAGCAACTCGTGTAATGTCGTCGTCCTATGTTATGTATGAGGTGATTGATCTCTATGGTTCTCTCCGAAGGTTCAACAAGCTATTAGCTATGCGAGGGTTTTTTAGAGTAGAGAGCTCTCTTTTTTCTCTATCGTAGCACCACACGAGTACCCCTCTTCTGTCCTGTCCAGGCAGTCTGTAGGCAGCAGAACTTAGTGAGATCAAAGCTCAGCAGGATGAACGGCGGATAGGAGCCATCAACCGACCCGCTTCAGACAAATGTATGTCTGCCTCCATCATCATCTTTTTCATTCATGACAGATGAAGATTACAATAGTCTCAGATACAATACATAAAGAACCTGGGTGCAAGAAGGACATTTTCAATGCTTGCTTGAGCGGCGGCTTCGGCTCGTTCTTTCTGGACGGAGATAGAGTTAATCTTTTTTGCAGTTTCTGAACAGTCACCTTGCCCCGATCCAACTCTTGTCTGGTCTTCTCCATTTCTTTGTTGATCAGATTCACATAGATATTCGCTTGTACAAGTTCTGCATAAAGTTCTTTTATCTGTTGTTCAAGCCTTTCTTTGAGCAGGGCGAACTATTTTCTTTTACAACTCACTCATCCGATCTTTTGTTAACGACTCCTTCTTCTCGGCCAGCCGCTTGACTTCTTGCACCGCTTTTTCATGAACTTCCCGTAAGGTTTGTTCTTTTTGGGTTTCCCGGTAGAATTCCAAGTCATTTCTTTCTTTATTCATCTTCATTTCCAGGGCTTGTCTGACTCTTGCAATTAGAGGCTCCGTTATGAACCCGTATGAATGAAGACCCTCCAGGCTGGTCTCATTTCTCTTTTTGGGTTGGAGTCCTCCAGGTGACTTTTAGCGCTCTCTCGATAAGGAGGGGAAGTCCTCTTTCAACACCTATCCTCATTCATTGTAGTAACATTGCCCTTTCTCTGATTGTCGCGTTCTCCCGGACGTAACTTGGATTAGCCGGATATTTGACGAAAGATTCTCTGGCCCGGGTTAAATATATGTCTTCCGCCGTATTTCAGTTGTTGTTGCTGCTTGGGCACTTGGTTGAACCGGTACCTCAACAGCACTTGTCCTTGCCGGGGCCCCCTCTCCCATTGGTGCGCTGGAGACGGTTCTTTCTGTATCTTCGTCTTCTCCTCCTTCTGAGTCAAACAGATAAAACATGTGAATGAAGATAGATTGACCTCCTTCTTCTGACCCGGCCTCTTCTTTTTCTTCCTCCCGGATAGGTGCTTTTCCTTTTTCTTTTGACGAAAGCGGTTGACTTTCTGTGCCCGGATGATCCGGCACTCTTCTTGCTTCGTCTGGCTGATCCGACTCAGTGATTATTTCGTCTGGTTGTACCCTCATTCCAGCCATCCCTTCCCCGGTAGGTCGAGCTATTTAACCCTCTCCCTTCGGTCGAGCTTCATTAAATCCAGCCTTGCCTTCGACGACTCAAACTAGGAGTGACCATTGTTTTCTTGTAGTTTCCATATGTCAGTGACCTTGTCCGATAGGTTGCCCAATGGTGCAAGTGTTACTTAGGTGTTCCCGATCGACTAACTGTTGGGAGAATTCGTGAATTAGGAGTTCTGCCTTAATCTTCCGAAGCTGCTTGAAAGTGTTTTTACTTATGGCATAACCGATCCTGCTAGTTAGCAAGCCTTGCCATTCGGATGAAAGGAATATCATATGAAAGCCTGATTCTTCCCTTATCAATCTTTGAGATGCCTGGTTGTGCCAATTTCCTTAGTTGACAATATTACTTTTATGCCTGGCGGCAACTCGGATCTTACTTTAACACAAGGGCCGGTGGACATCATTGATAGTGGCATCTCTGTTTGCGCACATTGGAGAAAGTGCTCCGCTAGTGAAATCGGTCCATTTACACCTACAATTCTTTCAACCAAGGCCGAGCACTCTTCTTCTCGAATTTTTTTTGGATGCACTCTCGCTTTAAGTTAAGTAGCTGAAACCTCTATGTAGAAAAGTTTCTTATTTCGAAATGAATGGCATTCTAGAAGCTCTCACTCAAACAAGGACTTCCTATACTGTACTAAAAATCAGTGGACATAGAGTATGTCCCCCTCCTGACGTTCTCCTAGCGGGTGAACTATCAATAGCGATTGAAGCTCCTTATGCCTGGTTCCGAAAAACTCTCCCTTCAGAGCTACCCTTGCCTGAAAGCAGAAGAGTTAGCTTACTAACCTACTGGAGTAAGTAGTCTTGTCCGAAAGCCTCAGGCGAAAAGACAGCTTAAAAGTAACAAGGTTCTGAAAGAAAGACAAGCCTTAACTTAAGGCAACTAAAGCTAGGAAGGTAGGTTAAAGTGACTAGTCTTTCTTATCCGAAAGCAAGCAAGATAACAAGGGAGGTTTTAGGCAACTCGCAGGTTTCGAGATGGGTTTCCTTGCGGGTGTGTTCACTTGTTTTCCTATTCAAGTTCTGGTTCCTATTTAAGAGAGTTAAGATTGTTATTGCCACCACTTAACCTACACTGGTTGAAAGGTTAAATGGTTCATTTTTCTTAACTTCAGATGAGTTAGGTTCTTTACGCAAAGAAGTCAGGCTTTCTTCCAGGTAGAAGCCCATTCCTTTTCAACAATCCAAATTTCTGTTTTTTTCTTTCTAGTTGAGATAAGGGGAGTAGAAGACGGAGAGGGGGGCAGTCACCAGTGACGAAAGGAGCTAGTTACCATAGGAGCTACAGATTCCGAAAGCTGTACTACTGTCTTCTGGGGCGAACTCCCTATCTTGATCGAAGTCCTGAAAGGCTTGCTTATGGTAGTCCTAGGTCTATAAGACGTAGGCTTATCAAACTGAGTTAATTGCATAGTCAAGAGGAACTAAGTGCTGGTGATCGGAACGTGGAGAACTCAGGCCGCTGGTAGTAGAGGAGAGGCTCAGAACCCATTTCCCGGCTTATACTATATAAGATGGCCGGTTTGCTCAGCAGGCTCCCTATCTTAAAAAAAAGATCCTTTGGGTTAGCCAATCCAGTAAAGGAGCGGCGTGCAGTCTTCCTCCTTTCCAGCTCTGAATCAAATAAAATATTTCGGACTGACATTTCTGACTGGAATGATTAAAGAACTGCATCTCATTCCTTCGGGGACTTATGTTTTTCCTACTTGTACTGTATGTACTGACTGCCTGCCTCTGAAAAAGATTCATTCCTGGTTCCAATTCAAAAGAAAACTAAGTACTCCCTTGCTGCTGTTCTAAGCTGATCTGGCTTTCAGCTTCAAAGGGCCCGACCCGGAAAGCGTTGCCTGCTTATCATTTTTCATTCCAAGGAGCTTCCTTGGGAGGCTCCCTTATGGACATGGGAGGTCAGTCAAACCTGCCCGGCCTTATCACAGATACCCCCCGCAACCAATGTGGGCTAGTAGAGGCCAGAGCTCTTAAGAAAATCCTTTGCTGTAGATTTCTCTTTAGAGAGAATTTCTTAATTAAGTCAGGAGCAAGCTGATATAGACTTTTTATGTCATCATATTTAGTAGTAAGATCCTCTATAGACATTTGCAGTTTGATTAATTCATCTTCAGTAAATTTCTTATTTTTATGATTATACAAAATATTCAGCACAAGATCTTGATATTCAGAGGCTTTCGAATCAGAATTGATAGAATAAAGATTCCGATCATGCAAGAGTTTAGCATAAAAATGATTCCAGAAGTTATCAAGAGAACTATGGAACTAAGGAGACTTCTGCTGCTAATGAGACTCTGTTTTGGGAGATGAGAAGTAATTATAGTCTAAATTCTAGTAGAAATTATAGTAGTAATAAGAAAAGAAAAAGAAAATATATTGTTCCTTGAAAAAGCTAGCGGACACTCTAGGGGTATTATACAAAGAAAAATTCTTCTTTCCTGAATTATTTTCTGGTATAACTTTAGAAAAACTTAGAGATATTCAGAAAAGCATAAGGGCAGGAACTTATACCCTCTCGCCTCTTCTACTTAGTATCTTCTCCGACGAAGCCAACATAAAAAAGGATACTTTGAACAGAAGAATTGGATCTTTGAAAGATGAGAATAATGACATCTATTATGCGGTTACATGAAGACAACCTTGTGCTAGTTGGGCTCGGACTTATGATATACACGTGTATGATGGACAAGATTGCAATGAATAATTTTGTTGGACCAACAATCTATAAAAGAGATTCTAATTCTATAATATGTGATAGAGATTATGTCTCAAGACTTTATAGATTGGATCTCTCACCATCCCTTACCCTTAATTAAATAAAGAAAGTCTTTTGTCAAGGCTTTCAGAGCTAATAATTGATGGTGATATTATGGAATTATTAAGAAAATTCATGAATTTACCAATACTGGATTCAGGTGGAAGAGATAATACTGAAAAATGGAATTGTCAAATTCCACCTTCGGGATTTATAACAGATATATTACTTACTTTTGCTTTAATCGAGTTCGATGAAGAGTTTCAACGTGTATTTCCGCAATCAGAGTATAGTAGGTATGTTCATGAAGTTTTAGTTTCGTTCCCTACTTTTGGAGGTAAGGACGGAATCTTATTTGAACAAGAAATTTACAGCTTGTTTGATAAACACAACCTTTGTGGAAAAATGATATCTATAGGACCTGGAGATCCACCTCTGCCTTGTCATACTGGAGAAGTTTCTATCAGCCTTGACGGCGATATTCACGTGACGGAGCTATGATGACATTATTTTGATTATCCTGCGATGGCAGACATACTGGCTTGCCCCGCTTCTCTGCTAATGAGAAAGATTAGTAAGTATAAAATCTTACTGGCCCGCTCGTTGTATTCTAAAGACTTCATTACCTTGCCCATGCTTTGTGCGTACCCTCCCATCTTTTATCCCGCCTCGCTTTCTGCGTAGTATCGATAAAGTAGTCGGCTACTCCGAATGCTGAGGCCACTGCCTCATCTTGGTACGATTCTTGCTAATAAATATAGGGAGGGGTTCGTAAGGCCAGTGAGGGCGAGTGAAAGGACTCAAGCAAGGCCCATACCATCCGGTCACGTCTCTTGGTCCGAGGGGGCGCCAGAAAAGGGGGATAGAAGAAGCACCCCGAGAGGGAAGGGAAGGATGTGTCTGGTGGACAAGTACCTTAAGTGAGAGTTCAATCATAATCTTAATAAGTAAAGGAAATCGTTTTGTGTCCATCTACGGAAGAAGGCTCGTCTCAAAGAAAAGTGCTTTTGATTCTAGGTCCAGATGTGGTAGAAAGAAGGGCTTAAGACAGATAAGGAATAGTAAGAGTTAATAGACTGCCTCACTAATAATCTTCCTTATCGTACTACTGTACACAACTAGAAAAGGGGCAACAACTCTTGAGTGAAAAGCAGTATCTCAGTATCTAAGTAGCCCTTCCTTGACTTAGTGGCTTACAGCTTATACTTGTCCTCAAGCTAAACAAAAAGCTTACTCAACTCGTAGTGAACCCACCATGATGAAGGGAAGCAAAGGCCTTCGTCTAGCCCACAACCATCATCCAATGAGAGCATGTAGTTTCTGGTCAATAATGGAAGCTGTTGCACTTCTCTCTCTAGCCCTGATTCAAGTTATTAATACTAGTGAAACCCGGACCAGATTCCAATTCATGACTAGGAGTCGTTCGATCCGGTCCAGTTTTTCCATTCGACCCGCGAGGTGATGGAAGCTTCGATTCGAACTACCTCCTATCCGTAGATAAAACATTCGTTGTTCCAACCTCTCGAGAAAGATGTGTTTGGGATGGACGACAGACATTGCCGCCAGAGACGGATAGAACAGGAAGATACTAGTATTGCCCCACCTTCCTATTCGAACTTCTTCCCCATTCAGGCATTATGAATGAACCAGGCTAATGTACGACCCGCCTAAAGACCGAAGAAGGAGGGCCTGAAAGAAAGCCATCAGGCAGTCCCTTTATTCCAGTCTGGATCTTTCCCACTGACCAAAGTACCAGCACTCATGCCGGAGTCAGAACCTTTTCATAGCCTAACTTGCTGTGATAGCCAAGGTTGACTAGTCCATGCATGGGCTTACAGATCCCACTTCACTCCTACTCGCATTGCCGAAGGACAAGGAGTTCTCCTCGCATGCCGAGTAGCCTCCCCTTGTCTGTAATAGAGGGCCTTTTTCTCTTCGAAGGAACTAGTCTGTGATGCAGTGAACTCCCAGGACCTCTCGTCCAATTGGGACATTGAGCCCATAGTTTCTGACATCAGTTGCTTTCTTCTGTCTCATGCGGACTTAAGCTTCCAATATGCTCCTCGATCAGCAGCAAGCTCATCTCCTAGCCCAGTAGACAGAAAAGAAGTCTGACTTTGGCTGTGTCCCTTTCTTTACACTGTATTCCCCCTAGTCTTTCTCTCTGTGATGTCGTATTGGTTCCCCCGAAAGATGTACGTTTTGTTCTATTAATAGAATTCGCTTAGAAAAGAAAGGCTAATGAAAAGCCGAAAGAAAGGGACTGTTAATTCTCTTAGTTCTTGACTCAAAGAGGAAAGGGAAAGGTTGTTCGTGAGAGAAAGCTCAATCATAGAGAAAACGAAAATAAGACCTCTTTTTGCTTTTCTTATTCATCAATTTCAATGCTATACTTCCTAAAAAAGATTCCCATTGAATTGACTCTTTAGGGTCTTGCCTTGCTCTTGGCTCAGTTCTCATCCCACCCCGGAATATACTTTTCTTATAGTTCCCGGGTTCGTAAGAGACTTAGGTGGTGGAGAGTGACGGATGAAGACCCTTCAGTTTGCGTCCTATGATCAACCTTATCAATCCACTGTCCTCCCCTACTAAGTAAAGAACTTGAGCCAACCTTGTATCAAAGAATGTTGAGCAACTCTTCCTTGACAACCGCTGGAACTCCACTAGTGAATAAGTGACTTTTATCAGGATTAGGAGAAAGACCCGAAAGATCCTTGAATTGCTGTAGGCAACCAGCAACCCTAGAAACCGAGTCGGACTCCCCCCGATAAAAGATCATAAGATCATCCGCAAAGCACAAGTGGGTTATCCGCTCCTTATCACACTTCCAATAAAACTGGAATTTGCCCTCTTCCACCATGCTGGTCATCAAACCAGAGAAGACTTCCATAGCTAAGACAAAAAAGAGGTAGGGTGACATCGGGTCGCCTTGTCTTAGGCCTCTCCCTCCCGGTTTGAAACCATTTGATTCTCCATTCATGTTGATGGGGAACCTGGTAGTTGATATGCACTCCGAGATCCACCTGAGAATCTTCTCCGGGAGAGCAATTACACTCCACACCGGAAAGAGAAAGTCCCAGCACATAGGCTTTCATTACATTAAACCACTTGAAAGGCACATCGGGGCCTACCTTCGATTTCGATGACAAATTATGAGAAGTTCCTGAGAAAGTAAGATATTGAAGCTCTTCCTTCAAGGAATGCATAAAAAACAGAGCAATGAAACCTTCCGGGCTTATGCTCAAAGATGGAGAGAATTTGCAGCACAGGTGAAACCACCCATGATCGAAAGGGAGATGGTATCCGCTTTCCTCCACACCTTAAAAGAGCCTTTTCTTTTGTCCATCTGGGCACAGCTTCGTCGAACTTCGTAGGAGAAAGGGTAGAAGAAAAAGTAAAGTCTGGTCTGGTGAGTTGTTAGACACAAAAGCTGTAAGAGCATTACTCGAGCAAGAGTCCGGAGCTTCTACTAGCAACAGACTACCACAAAAAGGAGTTCAGAAAGGAGAAGTGAAAATGGTGTCAGCTTCTAAGGTGAATCATACGCAAAAGCAAGCAACCTATGCTCAACCAGCTGTGACTCAGCCTTTTTCCTCATACCATCACAGGTACAGCCGGTTTGGTTCCCCAAGCAAGCACAGTGGTACCAACAGCCGGAGAACAGCTTGTCGCAGCAAGGAGTGCGAAAGTTCGACCCTGTCACAACTTCTGCCGCAATTGAGAGCATTAAGGTCCATCCCTCCAAGGACAAGCCTTATCCAAAATCCTCTTCCCATTCATGAAGTTGGAAGCAGTAGTACCACTCCTGCCGTCAACATGATGTTCTCTCTTCTATGCAATTAGAAGAGCGAAGCGAGTCAGTCTATTAATGAGTATGAATAGTAGGGGGTGCAGAGTGAACCTTCCTATTCCAACGGCGATGTAAAGAGATCTTCTTCACCAGAGACTCTCGCACCGGGATATGAGTTGAAAACAGCTCGTAGGGAGAGTAGTTAAGCTTGACCAGTAGTTGGTATGGCGGAGTGAAGGCTTAGCTTTGAAAGAAAATAAGATCTTGGACAGGAAAGGCTCAATCTAATCCGGGTATTCCCTATAGTAAGGAGTCTACTTTGCAGTAAAGAAGTGAGTCGGCTTACCGCGTATATCTTATCACTGAGTCTTGGGGTGAACCAAAGGCAAGGGAATGAAGACTCGGCTAAGCCGGGGATGAGTGAAAGCATTCTCATGAGTTGGATAGGAACGAAAGTCACTCTTCTGAGCCAAGGAAGGAAGAAAGAAGCTCGGCAAAGACTAAGCCGGATAGGAAAGATTCTTCAACCTCAACCGAATAAAGATCGGGATCAGAATCAGGAGAAAGAGAATAGGATATCCCGGGGTAAACCAAAGCTAAGGAGATGACTGACGTTTCAGAGTCTACCTTCTGTTACCGCTAGGCAATCCAAGGGGATATCCTCCTACCATTCTTTCAAGGAGAGAGGCGAGACTAACAGGTTTTGAACACGGGGATCAGCCCGGAGCGAGAGGAGAACAAGTCTTAAGGATCGGAGCGACGGAAAGGATTGTCAATTCAGCTCAGTCTGAAGAGCGAGGGGAATGGCCGAAGGGCATATCATTAAAATAGTTGTTTTGGTGGGCAAGAGACCATCGATCAGATAAAGAAAGTTCGGATGTACCAGATCGATCGATCAGAGAAGTAAAGAAGTGACGGCGGAAGTGAAGTAATATCCTTCTTAAATGGTTTAGTTTAAGATGTTCTCTGCCTTGCTGCTGAGTTTGTACAGAAGGGAGTCTAATCATGGAGCTCTAGCCAACGTAACCGGGATCTTTCCTTGGCTAGCAGCACCACCTTTCGGGGTTGAAATCTCACAAAACAAGTAGGAAAACTCACGGATTCTCTTTTTAGAAGGAAATTTGGTATGGTAGACTTAGAATGATGGTACTCTTTATCGCTGATCCCATCATCAAAGAATTGTGTAATGTAAATAGATGTGCTTGCTGCCACCTTTGAAAGTCTAGATCGATTAACTCATTTCTGTCTGTCTTGAATCTACCTCTTCCTTTGAGAATCATGGTACCACTTCTCACGGGTTCCATCGCCAAGCTAGCCCAGCTGGAAGCCGAATCTGCGCCGGAGTAAAGATTGTGACCGGAATCCCCTATTCCTCACGAAGGATTGGCGCGCTCAATGCAACTAGTGCAACTTCTCTTCTTTCTTTTTGTCTCTCCGGGTAACTGGATCGCCCCGGCGGGGTTGCTCTGACTCAGAGTGCCCTGAGAAGCGCCGCACTCCAATAACGGATCCTTTTGTAGGTGAAGGGGCGGAGCGTACCCCGGTCCCCCTTGGCAATAGTTTAGTTTCTTATGTTCTGCCTTGATGAGTGGGGGAGGTAGCCGAATTCGGATATCACTATTGGCACAGACGGAGCAGGAAATTGCGATCTAAAATATATTAATTTCTTTTTATGGTAAATTTAGTCAGATTGAGCCTTATACCTCTGCTCGGTAGTTCCGTAGCAGTCTTTCTAGGATCTGAAGGAAGAGCTATAATTATCACTGGTAGAAATCTCGTGCTTTTTGCAATACTGATTTTAGGCTGGATATTTATCTTTCGTCTTTATTGTTTTCGTTTGAATAAAAAGTACGGCTTTCGACTTGTCTTTATTATGTATCTATCCATTTTATTTTGCATCTCTTTCTTTTGCTATTTTATTCGCATCTACTTAGTTTCTTGTTTAGGTCTTCATTTTGGGGGGCTTTTCTCCTCTTTGGTTGCGGGCCTTAGCTGGATCAGTGGGTGGAATCGAAGTGTAAATAGGAGTGTTCTACTCCGAATCAGGTGGCCTTGGGAGCTCTTTAGTTAGGTAACACAAGGAAAAAGCCTTGTTTGTAGGTTCAATTCCTGCAGGGACTAATCAAATTAAGTGTTTATCGTAAGAGATGCCACTTTTTTGAATGCTTTCTAAAGCTGTTATTCCCTAACTTGGTTTCGAAAAGCCAGCGCCCAAAGGTGCTCTATTGAGCCGGTCACCGTCTGGTAGAGTAGGAGCCAACAAAGGAAGTCATGGACTGATCGCTTGGAGCATTCAATTGCATGAGAAAGGTCGATCTCAATTGCTTAACACCATGTAATCGTTCAATGTGAGGAAGCAGGGACCAGACCCGCAATAGGCATCTTCCATTCATCTCGATTTGGCTGTACCATATTTTGATCTCCCTCTTCTTCGATCCGGAATTCCCAGCAAATCCCTGACTCCTCGATAAAAGCACTTTCTTTGTCTTGGTCCCAATTCAACTACATCCGCTATAGTTTCATTTAGTGGTTATTGAGTTCGCGGAACACAAACTTAACCTTAAAGTTAAGATAGTGAGAGAGTGAACAAGAAGCCACAATTTTATTAAATTAATTAGATTCCGCTCTCAATAGAAGGCTTTCGCACCTCAACATCTAGTTTCCTCTGCTCGCTTGAAGTTTAGATTGCATTGCCGCCGCATATAGCATGGGGAATCTGGTTTAGCACCCACATTTAGGAACAAAAGAAAGACTGACGAGCAGCTAGAGCTCTTCTTCTCGAAAATCTGTCTTAGCATTATCCTTCCTTCCCTCTAACGAAGGAGACAAAGGGTTTTTCCTCGAGCGATTTTTCCGAGGCCTTGGATCATAGCTAAAAAAAGGCCAGTCACTATCTGAATGACTAAACATTCTCGTACTAGAGTTGACATATAGAAAATGGGTCATCAATACGACCTCTTTTTGATCGGGCTTTCGCCCATTCTTCCACTAGCCGATCTTAATCATGATAGATGATTAGCACCAGAGCAAGCACCAATAGCAGTTGATCGGAAAGTATATAAAGTAGTAGATCCAGAGATGGATCTTCTGTTAGGTTCTTATTAGTAGCAGCCGGCTACCTTTTACTTCACTCTGCAATCTCTTCTTTCAATCCAGCAGTGGAGATAGAGACGGAGGCGGATGCATTTGACCGAGTAGAGACGGCAGTGGAAGCAGCAATCCCTTGCATCCTGGAGGAGAGAAGCCTGAAGTAAATAGGGCCCGCAGGTCTTGAAAAGAGTCAAATCTGATCTTTCTCTCAATAGTATAGAGGCATCAGTCGACTCTGTGGATTCTGTTTATTCCCTTTCTTCCGAATCTCGATCCTTTCGTCAAATCATGTCTACCCCGTCCGCTGATGTAAAGATTGGGCGTGGGAGAGGTGAATTCGACGAAAGAAACTCTCCGCGCGATCATCTTCTGAGGTTGGAGTATTCCCTAACACTGCTACCGATCCGGCAGACAGATGCCAGTTCTGCTGATCAAAGCTTCGTTTGATCGGAATCACTGGAGAGGTCGGGTGCTTACATACTATCAAAAGATTGGGCGGAACTTTTTCTTTCAGACTAGAAAAAGACTGAATGAATCTTTATCTGGGAAGGCATGATTGGGAGCTAGCTCGAAATCCGATAAATCCGGACTCCGAATAACCTATGAGTGAGCCGAGCGATCACCATGAGCACCGAGCCACCTGTCCTCCACCTGACTGACTAGCTTATTCTATCGACGGCTACGAAAGCATGGACTAAGCTTTGCTTATGACCACGCTTGTTGACCATGCATGTGTTTGATCCCCTCGACCAGACCTTGCCCGAGGTCACCGAAGTACGCGAGCTGAGCTTAGCCCTCTTCCCATTAGACTTCTTCTTTAGGAACGGACGGATCTAGTTCAACATGTTAACCGAGCCAAGCCAACAACAAGAAAAAGCCCTATTCTATTGGCTTAAGATTCGTGAGAAAGAGCAGGATATGTTGGTTCGAGAGAAAGTGGATCAAGAACTTAGATCCACTTTCTCTAAGGGTGATGAGTTGGAACTTATCCTATACTCTTATTAGAGTACTCATTTTAGAGAAAGACCGGCACATAGGTTATACATTTTCAAGGGAGTCGGCACCTCTATTATTCGTAAAGGGTCTGAGTGAGAAATCTTTATGTAATAGATTCTGTCTTCTATCGAGTAAAGACTACCTACATAGATTCTGTCTTCTACCGATTTAAGAAAGGCTCGCTTTGATTATCGATTTTCGAAAGAATACCTTGTTGAGAGGAATATTAACTTCTCTGTGTTCACCTGGATTTCCAATCCAATCCCTCACTTTGCACTTATTTAGTTAACTTCGGCAGAATATTGTCTGCATTCAAGATATAAATCTGTTGGGAGCCCGGCCTTTTGGGACTACTAGCAGAGTTGCTAACTCATAATTGAATTAATTCAAAAATGTTGAGAGAAATCTGACATTTAATAATTAATTCTAGTCTTCTTTTTCTTTATATTTATCTCATAAGAGTGCCATCGAAACTAGTAGTATCAACAAACATGGTTTTCCCAGCTTAGCAAAAGGGTGCTCCTAAGTAAAAAGAAGAAAGAGCTTCTCTTGAGGCGTTAGAGTTTTCCAAGTACTGGTATGAGTTTCCCACCTGGACCCGGACTGTGACTTCTTGACCTCATTGATTTACGCAATCCCTGCTCGGAACTCCAAACAAAAGTTGATGTCAAAAGCGTCCTTTTCCGAACCTTAGAATCAGTCGATAGGGGGAACAAGGATCTATGTCTCCAAACACCAATTAATGGGTACGGACCCTCCAGCTCTTGATGAAAGGGTTGCCGAAGTCCCTATCACTATGGGAGGGGAGGGCATTGGTAAACCTGAGTTTATGAAGTGATAGCTGTTCTTTTCTCCTTTCCGTCCTGTCCTTACTGGTTTTGGAGCTTTCTTTCTTGCTGCTGAGCTAGTGCTCTCAATAATAAGGGAAAAAAGGCTGCTCGCCTAACCCTTTAGAGGTGGGATCACTGACTGGCTGTTCCAGAACGGAAATACCCGGCTAAAGATTATGACAAAGAAAGCTCCTCAGATGGGGTTTAAAATCATAGAATTTAGGGTGCAACCCTACTTCGGTCTTTTTCTGAAAGGGTTTTCTGTCTGAAAGCGATGTTACAGCCTCGCCTTTAAGTCTTTAAGTTAAGGGTAGGAGCGAAAGAAGCTCTTTACCGGCCTTAGCCTAGCTGACTTAGGAGTTCTTCCTGAATGACTTTCTTTCCAAAGCAAGAAAACTCACTTCCAACTAGCCGCATTCTCCTGTATCTGTAGCGGAGGAGGCTTATTAGAGCCAAGGTTGCCTTCTTTAACTGAATGTGTGTGTTAAACTGGAGCTCCCACCTTTCTTTGAAAGAGTTCTTTCATCGTCCTCTCAACGAAGGAGGGCCCCTTCGCTTTCTTAACGACCACGAGTTGGTCTTTTAGATTGGCGTAGGCAAGGTCCTTACTATTTTCACGCATGACATGAGGGATAAAAACCTCACTAGTATTTGAACTGGAATGCCAGGCGGAGGAGTGTAACTGCCTTATCGCGCTATCCGACTTGTATGTGAAAAGCATTTCGTACTCGTAACTGATCCCTTCCTAGCGAAAGGTGTGCTCCAATTGAACATGGCAAAAAGAAAGAAAAGATAGGCCAGCCGGGAAGCAGGATAGAAGTTGTACTCTTGTCGCGAAACCTCATTCCCAGACGACCTTCACGCTACAACTTCGAGACCAGACCTTCGAAAGACTCTCTTTGAAGAATGGGGAAAAGGATTTCTTTTAGAATGCCCAGCTGCAGCAGTAGCAATATACTTTATTTAAGAGCTGCTCTCTCACTGTCGGGTGTTAGTTCCTATTGTATCGTCCTTATGCCTTGTGGTTGAAAGACCTCTCTCCAGAAAGGGAATCTTTGAATGCAGATACCAAAAACCAATGCTTTAACAGTTCCGCCACCTCACTGCCCCAGCTTGAGAATCAACCTTGTAATCCGAATGTCCGATTGACTGCCACTAATTGGTGTTAGGATCCGAAGGTATCCGCCCTTATTCATTCCACGAATGTAAGACTGAGTATATTGTTGCTATGTTTTCGAGACTGTGCAGTAGTTTCCCTTCCAGGTCTTGAGACAGATAGGGATAGGGAATCGCCTTGAATGGATCTCCACCCTGGTTAGTAGTTCTAATGGACCATCCAATTTGACAGTTAGAAAGTAGACCCTCTAACGATGAGAAGCTAGAAGAAGTTCTAAGACGTCGTCTCGTCCCTTACCCAGGAAGCCCCGCAGGGATTGCCTGAAGCTGAAAACCTTACGTTGACTGACACTTTCTTTCTATACGCAAGTCATTCCATTCTAGTTCCAGGAGAGGAGAAGAGGAAGAATCAAGGCATTCAGTCTTTCCAAGCTCAGTGCGTCGGGCATAGAAAGGTTCGTACGGAGAGATTCCATCAACGGAAATCTTCCTGTTCAAAAGAAGATCTCTGCCAGGGTTCAGTGCCACATTAAAGGATTAAAGGAAGGCTCAAAGCCAGGCTTTAGGAAAGATTAACTACGTATCACTATTAATATTCATACGCACCTGCAGCTCCGCAGTTAAGTGAGTGTCTGGCAAAGAGCTTTCTTCGCGTATAACAAGAGGTGATGCAGCTAGGAAGTTAACGAGTGAACATCTTTCCGAACAAGAGAGACTGGAATGCTTACAACCCTTATAGGTAAGGGAGCAGCTAGACTTTCAAGTATCAAGTAATAGATCCCCCCCCTAAGGCAGCCCTAAGCAGGCTAAGAAAGGAAGAAACTCTATAAACAGATCCGTGTGTCGAAGACCGGACGTGCTAACAAGGATATCAACTGCCAATACTTCCCCCCGAGAACCCCTCACACTCTGCGGGTCAAGTCCTTTCGTTTAGAACGAGATCTATCGGGCTTCAGTAGCGACACCTTCAATTAAAGAACTAAAGACCTTATTCTTTCGATGTCGATCACGGAGAGTAAAGAAGTTGGTCCAGTATTAGTAAAAGCAAGCTATCGCACTGGGTAGCTACTCCTTTCAGGGTAGCCCACAACCTCTGATATGGTATATTGCCGGTCTCCTGCTAAGGTGCATTCTATACATTCAAAGTCGCCCCTTGTTTGCTCTTGGACTAAGCGGCAATCCTTACTGTGGATTTCAAAATACCTTGTAATTTTTATCTTTTATGCCAGGGGATAAGTACACTAGGGCAGGAATGCTCTTTTATCATGTATGTGGATTACTTGGTCGATTACCTGATTGCACTAGTCTCATAGCCATAGCCATCTCTTTAGCATCCCGCCATTCCTTCTTTTTTCTTCTTGCTAGCACAGGTTAGTTTGCTAACGAAAGCGAAAGATCTTATATGTTCGACTTATCTGGAGCCAATGAAAGGCAGCAACATAAGGCGATCCAAGGGATGCGTGTTCTATAAGGCGAGGAGATGATCGTAGGAACATCTAACCATGGCACACTTGTTATAAGTGGATCGGCAACTGGGCAATAGAACAGGGAGAATCGCAAGTGAAGCTATTAGTCAGTCCCTAGCGAAAGGCTTTCATAGGTCTGTTCCCTCGAGGCTTGGGGAATTGGGAATTGGAGGATCGGATGCTGGTATGACGACTGGGGTCTTGTTCGGGCTTGGTCTTCGGCCAGCCAAGTTGTAGAATACTTTTGGAACTGAGAGCCCTAAATTCCCTTTACTTTAGGGCGGCACCTTTGTTCTTATTGGTCTGTCAGCTCGGCGCGGGGCTACCGCCGTCAGTGCCTAAGTCAAATAAACCGAGTTATTGGGTAAGCATGGGGATCGGGTTTGGTTTCTTGTTCCAGTTCTGATTCCTGGAATGGGCTTTAGCCATTTAATTCTCTTTTGATTCTCACTTCCTTGCGAATAAGATAACCGGCCTCCCTTTAGCTCAAAAACTCCTCTTTCTTTATCCTATGTCGCGTATTAAACAACCAGCCTAGCCGCCGGCTTAACGGCAAAGAGAAAATCGTTCCCCTTACCTTAGGCACGACTGGCTTCGAAGAAAGCACATTACTGGTACAAGGCAAAGGGCGACCCCTGACCTACAGAAAGCCGGCAACAAGAGTGACTTTTTCACCTGAAAGCAATGGAAGACGCTTATTGAAAAGCAGATTGGAAAGAAAATGAAGCGTTTCAGGATTGATAATGTTTTGAATATTGCTCAGGTGAATTGGATGAGTTCTGCAAGAAGGAAGAGTGAGAGACCGCACTGTTAGGAAGACACCAAAAGGGAGTGAAAAAGTGCGTTCCAAGTTGGGGATTTAGCTCGTGGAGATGATCTTATCGGAGAGGCGCGAATCCATTGATCCACTTGGTCGTCCGGGCTAGCTTAGTAGCAAGCTCTATCTTGAAAGAGGTACCACAGCAGACTTCTGGTGAGTACTGGGTAATCTCAAACTAGGATTCAAGGGATCGACCCGGCCTTGCATCGTCCTATCTTTGTCTTCCAAATATGCCTGAGAACGGTAAGTCCGAAAATGCCGATAGAAAGGACCCAAGGCATTCATCAGCGCGGCATACATGTCATGAAAGGCCCATTGAGAAAACCCCTTTTTTGGGTGAGCCCCATGGGACTGATCGGGGCCGGTTCGTTTTTGATTGAGCGGAAACCTGGCTGTGTCGCAAGGTCTAACGACCGCTTTGAATGGAGCTTGCTTTCAAAAAAGTCACGGGGCGGTAGATTGACGAACAAGGAAGTCAGAAGATAGGTCGAATCGAATCTCACTGGCAAACTCTTATGGTTAGTTCTTGGAGAGGTCTCCTGGACCAAATCTCTATGTCCGAAGAGGCGTAGACAACCTTGATTCGGCTTGATTCGTGGAGAGGTGTCGCTGGCTCAAAGGGTGGAAATAAGCGATGAAGGTATAAGAGACAGGCGCAGAGCTATTAAATTATTCAAAAGCTCACTAGTAGTCGCTTAAGGTTCGACATAGTTGAGTCGAGCGTCTTCAATCCTCTTTCTTCTTGTTGGCGAGCTTTGCTTCTCTTTGTTAGCTTGTGTCATTGGCTTTCTTTTTCTTAGCCTTGGGCTTCTTAGGCTTCTTCTTTTTCTTGGGAGGGTGCTTGGACAGAGTAGGTTGGGGAACCTCTAATACCCTTGGGGATTCAGTAAGAGGGCGCATCACCGCTTCTTTACTCGCTTCAAGTATTCCGCTCGCTTCCTTAGCAGCAGACATCGATTTCATTGTTTCACGAAGTTTGTCCATTTCTGACTGAAAACTAGCAAGAAGCCGCTCACTTTCAGCAATACGACGAGCACTTTCTTTCTCATTCTTGATAAAGCGCTGCTGAAGTTCAGCATGTTTATCCATAATCAAAGCATATTCATCCTGAACACACTTCAAGTCGAATTTGAGAGCAGTGATCTCTTGACCACCAAAGTCAATTACATGCTTAGGTTGTGTGTCTACCCAAACATTGTTGTTATCATAGACTGGTTCCCTTTTGGTACCCACTTTGGTTCCAAGCATTACTTGCAAATCTTTTTTGGCTATGTTTAGGGTTTGCCAATCAATTCGGAAGTTCGATTCCACGGTGATCCGCTTAGTTCGAGACAGATCAGCGTATTGTGACTGAAACCATTCTTCATTGACCTTGTTTTTAGCTAAACCCTTTTGCTTAATTAGACCATCTGACTCTTGAGTCCTTATGAAATAACTCTTAGGTGCTAAGAAGAAAGCCTCCTTTATATAGTTCTCCACCTTTAACTTACCCAGTTCTGTGGAAGAGATTTCTTCTTTTGAGAGTTCTTTTTCGAGAATTGCAGAGTCAGTGTCAGTGTAGTAACAGTCAGGTCTGGAAATGTATTTGTACATATGAATACGAGCACAAGCTGTAATAGCAGCTGCCAATTGAACAGCAGATATCTTAGGAGGTTTCCAGTCAGAATCTCCTGTATTGCTATAGTAACTTACGATATAGTAATGCTCGCTCAGCTTGTTACCCATGATCAAATTCTCACTCTGGGTCAAATAGTCATATCTCGCCCTATCGCATACATCTGTTACAGTACTCACTGGATTTATACCAAATCGACCGTAGAGCGAGTTCATTAGTGTCTTGTACACATATGACATAGCATCATTATGATCCGCCTTAGCTTCTTGTCTTTTCTCGAAGAGGGATGACACAAAGCTGACGAAAGGACTAGGCTTCCTCTCAAACAAGTAGCCCCTTAGCGGATAAATCTTGTAACCCAAGTCCCGCGCATAAATCAATTCTTCGCTATAATACACACCTACGAATTTACCAGTCGGGAATAATAAAGTATTATTATGATCCCTATAGGGTAAGAAAGGGCGATTAATTGTTCTCGGACACACTACATAAGCCTCAATAAATCCATACAAGTTCGACAATTCAGAGCCTTCCAAATTACCATGCCAGACAGGTACGCCGCCAGGCATATCAAATGTTTTCATTATATAGGGATATAAGGAGTTTACGTCGTAGTGGACTAAATTATCCCCATGCGGCTTATATACATCAGCATGGCCTCCATAGTAACCACGACGAATGAATGTATCTTCGTTCCTACTTGGTATATGGATAGGAAAACCATTTGGATCGTAATAATTCATACGATAAATTTTCATAGCTAGCGATGACAATGTCATGCAATTCTCTATATCCACTTTGTACTGCCGGAAATCAATCTCTTGAGCACGAACCATAATACCACCTAACAGACGAATATCCTGTTTCAGATAATCCAACAATTCAGCTCTCTGAGCAACAAGTGTCGACTCTTGCACTTCGTCATGGGCGATTGAGCCTTTAGCACCTAATTCCGGACATAAAGTCCTAGCCAATGAAGCCAGACTCCCATTTAGTAGTGTGAGCGAATCTCTTAGACGATACAAACGTTTCTTTCCTCGATACACTGCTAACTCATAAAGCCTATGGTTCCTCATAAGAGGTTTGATCGAGTACTTATCCCCATGAGAAGCATAATATTTCATTAATAGAATACCATCGAATCGTGAAAAGTTATGAAAGTAAACCGTTCGAATCTTAGTTTCAGCTACAACCCCAGCTAAACGCTCTAGAAAGTGGAACAACATTCGATTACTCCTTTCTTTAAAATCTGGTATTTGAATCATGTTATCTTCACTGAAATATGTTTCAAATTGATAATCCTCCTTGGCACCAACATCCTCACCCGGATTAACCACTAAGAAACCCGCGGCGTAAGGAACATGAACATCATTTACTAGAACAGTCTCCATATCGGCTACAATGAAAGCACGCCTTTCTTTCTTACTCATAGGTTTGAGTGAAGATACATGATCCGGATAACGACGCTTACCACCCATAGCTTTCGCTTCTTCTAGTTCACCAACACCTATGTCGGCATTAATTATTTCCCAAATTCGGCTATCAATTTCATCGGAGCTAAGATTAATCTCTTTTCCCAGCATACCTTGGAGATACAATCGAATGAATACCCTTGATACTAACTCTTTTTCGTACAACTCGGCTTTTTGCAAAACATATTTCACAATCATATTGTATACTCCTTTGTTAGCATTCCAGCTATCATTAGTTAAAGAGATTGCTTTACCTATCATAAACGAAACTTCACCGGATGGCGTTTTCATGATATAACCTATAGTAAACTTACCATAGTCAAACCCAGTATTGTAAACGTACTTCATTAACAGTCGCATTACTGACAATGCTATCACTTCAATGTCTCCACATACCGGGAAAGGCTCTTTAAAGATCACTTCTGCCAGTCGACATCCTAAATATAGATCCTTGCATTGTTCCCCATCGATAATTTGCTTTAAACGGGTCAAATAACCATTGAACATAGATTCATCATAGCCTACTTTACCCGTTGAATTCATTTGGTCTGACAACAGGAAAGATGGTTTCTTCATATCAGAATATTTCATCTTATTTGTTTTCATTTTATTAGTAGTGCAAGCTATAGTTACTGTCCAGAGTATTCCACTTCTTGAGAAGAGACTCAAATTCATTCCACTTCTTCTCACCACTCACTGTATTGACATATTCCTCGTAACAACTCACCATATTAGCTACATTTTGATCCCATACCAATAACTGGGGCTTGGTCAACTTAGTAGGCTTCAGAGACTCTAAAAGATTTCTAAGAGAGGCAGATGAAATAGGATGAATATTCTCGGGATTATTCAAAGAGATAAAGTCATTTTCTAACACCAACTTCTCTTTGGTGTCTCTGTTCAGATTTTTGATAATAAAATCATTGATTATTCGAAGCGGATGACCCATGTCTATAAACACTTTTGTATAAAGAGCCGGAACCTTTGGTGCGTAAACAGCTGTTGTTATGAAATTATCGTGCACCGTGTATATTGGAGCTTGCCCTTTCGTTTCGATTGTCAAGTCCTCCACCACTTTCATAGCAATATAGGCATCCTTCTGATGAATAAAGTTCACGCAGGTAGCTACTTGAGTCTTGCGCTTATCCCTTTCCAGCGATGGAACTCGCAGAGTCACCCGACGTCTCTTCTTTCTCGCCCTATCATAAACCAAGATTTCTGCTTTAGTGCTACGCATATAATCCTGCACAGTAGTGAAGTACGATATACTATAGAGCACAGGTTTGTCCTGGCATGAACAAAACCAACCGATTAGGTTAATCAACTTCATTAAATTGGTTATGTCCGAAAATCGAGTTTGAAAATAGTCATAGCAAAGTTTGGCGATGTGAATCAGCACCTTCCGACCGTATTTATACTCCCCATAAACCAAACCAATATCATTACACATTGCCATCACCGTCTTACCATATATCATTGGCATAAAGAGGGTTTTCACAAGCTTTCTATTCATATCTAGTTCTATTATTTTATACAAGGATGCTTCCAATTTAGGTTTCAAGTACTTCAGAAGTTCTATCTCGATAGACGAATATATATCTTGGATTTTATCGTCAGGAGACGGAAGAAGATTCGTTAGCATACCCACTTCAATATTCATCAAATAATAACTCATGATTTGATAAGCACTTGCAGATGCATCTTGCGTCACTGGAACCCTAAACCAATAAGGCTCTCCCTATCAGGCACTATCTCGTTAGATAGATACTTTGATAGGAACTGAAATGGATCACTCGCTGTCTTTGCTAAGTGAATCACTTTTTCGGACGATTTCTGCAAATCTTTAGATAGACTCATATACCACTTGTTAGATTCAGCCAAAGTTCCAAACTTTTTAGCCTTAAAAGCTGCGGCACATGCTAAATGCCATCTGCGATTTTCAACTTCCTCGGGGCTGAGGTTTGGGGCTTTATTGTTAGCAAATAAAATCAAACTCTTCGCCAAATCACGCTCGTGAAAATGCAATACACCGGATCGATAGATTCGACCACGGAAGTCAACGAAGGCCGGAAGATAGAATTTATAACCAGCGTATGCTGACGCAAGGGATAATACGAAATCCTCATACCTAGCCTGCTGCACCATGATAGCTAAATCATTTAACAATTCGCTCAGTTTATATTTTTGCTTTATATCTTCGTCCTCCACGTAACATGATCTCAATAAGTCAGATACTTCGGGAAGATTCACATGCGCTAGATTGGAATTCATAAGAAGACCGGCCTCTTCTAAGCTTGAACGATTAGTCAATATGAACGACAATACTACTTCGTTTATCTCAAATACTTGAGACTGAAGTGTGTTCAACACATTGCACATACGAGATGCATCATTCAACAGGATAAAGAAATTATCATAGTCACGAGATGTTAATAGACGAAAACGAGAATAGAATTCACCCGTTAGACCACTTAAGTACCCACCTTGGATATCAGCTAACGTTTTAGGACGCTCTTTTTTATTCTTAGATTTCCAAGCTAACGGCTTGCAAAGCATAGGAAGATTTAGTCTAATCGGAAACTGGCAAACTCTTATGGTTAGTTCTTGGAGAGGTCTCCTGGACCAAATCTCTATGTCCGAAGAGGCGTAGACAACCTTGATTCGGCTTGATCCCATGTCTTTGCCTCTTCTGCAGACTGAGCTCGCTGATTTATTTAGTACCTCCGGATGGCAGCTTCTAACTTTGATTCACGTCGATCAGCACGCTGACACGCTCCCAGAGCATGCAGGAATGTCCCTAACTTATTGGCTTATTGGTGGATTTCCTTCTTTATCGATCAGGATCGGAGCCATTGCTATTAATGATATGACTGCTACTATAGGTCAGAAACCTTATGTTACTCATGCTAAGAAGTCTATAGCCACTTTCAAATTACGTGAAGGTATGAAAATTGGCTGTAAAGTTACTATTCGGAAAGATAGAATGTAAGAATTCCTAAACCCCATGACACCTCGGTGGAGGCAACGCAAAATCAGCAATCTATCCCCGATCCAAGCTGGGGAGAAAGTCTGGCTACCTAGTCTTAGGGGGGCATCTATCTGGTGCGCGCCTCCAGGTGGGAATAATTTATCACCTTGCCACAGTGGGCCCGTATAGCACCTACGCTTACGTGAAGCTCACTTGGAACCGGCAGCTAACTACCCGACCGGAAAGCTTGCGAGAAAGAGTGGAATTGATTCACCATCGAGGCATTGCTGAACCGATATTCATGAATAATATGTTTCCTACCGACGGGACAAGCCGATGGAGACAGGAAAGGATCTCCCCTTGCAATGAGCAAGGCGAGTGCGATGAACAAAAGAAGTGTGGGCTCTTGGTTCAGGGACCGATTCAGAAGTCCCGGGTGCCGATGAAACAACGGCTACTGACGGAGGGGTAGGCCAGGATCTTTCGTCACGAGGAACAGTCGAGAGATCAATTCAACAAAGAGAGGCTTTCGGATAAGAAAGTCCACGGGATAGGTTGGCTCGAAAAGCTAGCTCTGATGTACGCCTTCCGGTCTCCTTTCGGGCAACCCCTACTAAATGGGGGGCAATGAATCAGAGTGCTGTGTGCGATGCTTTGGGGCAAGATCGCTATTTCCAACTTAGCAATCTCCGCTTTGAAAAACCGTACCAGAGACACTCTTTTCAGAGGGGAAGAACGTCTTTTTTAGGCACTCGCGCCGAACAAGCAAGTCAGTATACCACTCTTTGACCGTGACCCTTGCCTGAAATCACTCGAGAAGTATAGTCCGTCAGTGAACTAGTAGGGACATAACGGCGCATTCGAGAGTGGCATGCCTGCATGTTGTGATGCACCTGAGGCGTTTGCAAGCACTCAGCTTTTTGGAAGGACATTCTTTCTCGCCAATACGAGTTGAAAGCCCCTTTGAGTGCTTCTTTGGTATCTTTTTACCTTTACATGTACCCCTGATCTACGAGGAGAGTCTAACCAGCCTTGCAGGGCCTGAAACACCAATGAAGCATGGTTTTGAGATACGGGATGGCTGATTCACTTCATTATCGAGATTCAAATGGCTTTCTTTTGTTGCTCGCCGACAGATGTGCCTTCCTCCCCTTTCTCTTTCTTTGAACTAGGAATAGAAAAAACACCGCCTCTGAGGGGTTAACCCGTCTTGGATTGTAGAGCTGATCACATCAGCCAGACAGAAGACAATAATAACCCCGAAGAAGAAGAAGCGATAGAATCGGTAAATTCAGAACTGGTAGTTCCGTAGGGTTTGGTTGTTCCTTGATATGCAGAGTAAAAGGAAGTGCGAGTGGAGGCAGTTCCTGCCGATGAGTTAAGAGCTAACGAAAGTGCCTAACCGAGCTTTTTGTTTAAGGAAGTTGGCCGTGGAAACGACATTACGAATCTTGTACCAACCCGTGGATCACATTTTGTATACATTGTCGAGAAGAAAGAAAAGAGCTCTGATTCAAGAAGATGACATCTTGCCTTTGATCAGCTATTAGTGCACCTATCTGACTACTTGGTCGTTAGATCTAGGATGTGACTCTAAAGTGCTGTCGAGATCGAACTCGCTATGAATCCCCTAGATATACGTGCTTGATGAACCCACTCGACTAAGCCGGTCAGATTGCAATTCTGATTCTTTGTCTTCGCCATCACCTTCTATCACCTACTTCCGCCTCTATCAACACTTGAATGGAGAAGGAGATTGAGTATCCAAAAGGCAGTGAAGTCCTTATTACTGAGTCCAACCCTTCTACTAAGCCAGTGATACCCTTTTCAACTTTGCCCATTTATACCTGGTGCACGCACGAACGAATTCGTCAATCTGACATTGGAGTCTTTTTTCCCTCTCGGAGAAAGACCTACCCTCTATTAGTTCCTTGAAAGAATTCGTTCCAATGACTCCGCTTTATAGACCTAGAGGAGTGGCTACCTATCCTCTGTGAATGAGAACCATTAAGAGTGAGAAAGGCTATTCCTTTGGAAGTGGCATTGCCCATCTTATTTCAATTCCTCTTCTTTGCTTTGTTTGACTTTCCTTTGCACTCAACCTACCCGCATAGCCATCCCGCCTCGCCGACGTTCTGCTCTGCGAGCCTAATGTCGATAGTGAACTAGCTGCTTCCACTGCTTGATTAGCCCCAACGTGTGGACAAGAGACTCTGGAAAGGGGAGAGTGAGTGACTTCACTTTACATCTCCCGATAGGCCTTAAGGTGAATAAAGATCAATAAAGGTATCATGACTTTCAAACTACTCACCAGGCTCTGTATCTTTCACAATGGCTGCTTTAGCGGGCTAAAAAAGGGCCAGTTTACTCCTGCCGGGAGAACACACACGCAGAGGTTGGATTTCGAGCGAGACAAGTCACACACAGGTCTATCAATCCAATCCGAAGCCACCAACACGGTATCGGGGCCAACCACTCCCTCCCGGGAGTGTCAAACCACTCGATCTTAGGAAGAGGGCAAGATGACAGCTCTGCAAAAAGGGGCTTTCGCCCATTTCTAAATTTCGTGCTTGTAACTGCTATATCCTGGGTGTCAAATCCGTCCACTGGCAGTAGTGATCTATATCCTTCTATCTATCCCATTTTCATGGCGTAAAAGAAAAGAATATAGCCAGTTTCTCCTTCATAAAAATAGGCCGTTTACCTGTCCTCTCCTCTTCGTAACTTCGTCAATGGAGGATAGCTCTTTCCTAGTGATAATCTATTCTTAACACTAACGGTTTCCTCCACTCCAAGTTGCCCCATCCTGTGTCTTTCAGAATAGCCTGCTTGAGGGGCCTGAAAAGCCACCCGCTAACTTGATGCGGAATCCAATGCCGGTGATTTCAGGGAGTTCTATCGCATTTTCTTCAACGGAATAGAAGAGAAGATGGAATCAAGGTCAATATCAACCAAAGGGAGTTGAATGTATCCTTTATTGACTCTTCTGACACCTGAAGGTACACACCAGAGAGAGAAAAGGTGCATTTCAACTCCCTCACTATCAATTGTCCACTTTCCATTATCCAGGTCCATCTCCATTATCAGGGACAAATGGGGTATATAGAAGTTAACATAGCTTTTTATGCTGAGGTGGATTGAACCCCTCTGAAAGATGAACCCAAAGAGAGCTCTAACGCACTACTATAATATGTTAATAATCGAGCGCATCCCTTAGGACGAGCAGCCCTTGAGTGGGAAACTCCAAGCTCTGTCATCTTCGCATTCGTCTAGAAAACATCTTCTTGCTCATCAAGATTGAACCAATGATAAGCTTTGAAGATCTACAACGGAGAGTGCTCCATTTGGTTCATGCAATATGAAATTCCGTGGGAATGATTGTCAATACTAGACAGGCTCTTTGATCGAATGGGTGATATAGCTTAGTATAAACAAATCAAAGCTATTCGTCTAGTCTACTCCAAGCGTAGCCTAAGCAGTAGAGGAGAGGGATCACCCGGTAACAGTATGGCAAGGGGTGAAAGCCCGATGAAAGGCTCAAAGTCTCCCTGCAGATAAAAAGATTGAAAGATTGGTAGTGGAGTTTGAATCTCAGTAGTGTTTATCGAAGAAGTCCCGTTAAAGGACCCTCCTTTGATCCCGATTCGAGATGAAGAATCATCCTCTATCTATAGACATTAACAGAATGCGTTCCCTGTAGACGTTAGAGAAGACTGTCGAACCCCCTGGGGAACTACTTGTTGATCCGCCCCTCTCCCATTGTCCAAGATTCCCAGGTGTTGAAAGCACATCCAGCATTTGAATAGGGTTGAAGATATCCCCTATAGAGACTTAGGCATAGAGACTGAAGCATAGGGCCTTAAGCAACCTTTCGGAAAAGAAGATGTATCAAGGTAGACTGAAACTACAGATATTGAATGACAGGCTCCGGGTACATTGTGAATAGGCGCAGTTTTACTATTCATTCGGGGAAGACGCGTATAGCACCGGTCAGAAGATCAAAGAGGACTCACCCCCAGAAGGCGAAGTCGCAGGTTCATAAATAGGTGTATTACATAGATCCCTTCTTTCACTTAAAAGAAAGAACATTAGCCCAGCGGCGGAGGGAAGACTGACTGAATCGCTTTCTGCTTTTCAGGCTGCCTTTCCCCTCTTTTCAGTTGTTAGAGGTTCGTTCCCCCTTTTGTATGATCGATCTGGGCAACAAGCAATTTCTTTCGCTCCATCATTGTTATGCTCACGTAGATTTGTAAGCTAAGCTAAGTTTGCTTCATTGATATCCTTGAAAAGGCTTGATAGAAAAGGAATTCGATTTGGACACTAACTGAATCGTTCCTGAATGAATGAACCTATAGGGGAGTGCCGGACTCAAGAGATCACGTCCCGCAGACAGATGGATCCGGAACTGAGCATACGCCTGCTGGAGAGTTCTTTACAATAATTTCAATCTTTTTCCTTCGGCCTGAATGAATTACTTTTTGGGTCTGTTATGCCGGTTATGGACTGAGCAAGGAAGGTGGAGTACGTGTTGTCGGCCCAGGGATGATAGCAGTTGGTGGAGGATGGACCCTCTGGAATCTCATGCGTGCGGAATAGCACTCTTTTCTGTACGCGAAGACTCGTATCTTCTATGCGATTGATAAAATCATAGCTTGGTTTATGTGCTACCCCTTTTTGTAGTTTTCTGCTTGCTATTCCTTCAAACGAGCAGCAAAGCACTTTCCAAACAAATGCGGATCCTACTGATGCGATAGTGCCAGTTCCCGCACTCCAGAAGCAAGCAGTTTATACGAGAGAAGAGACAAGGTTAGCTTTGCTTTCCTTTCCGACAGATAGAGATCACGCAGATTGACAGGAGACGGGAGACTTTCCAGTGTCCGGATGACTTATTGCGGATTCGATACTCAAAGAAGGCCTAGAAGCGAATAGCCCACTTGAGCAATTCGCCATTCTCCCACCGATTCCTCTTCATATCAGAAGGCCTAGATGCGTTATTATCATTACCCGATTCCATTCAAAGAAAGAATCACTTAGACAAAGACCTTACCTTAAAAGTGAAGATAAGCCACGAAGTGCCCGGTTGTGCCTTGCCTATGCATGCGTAAAGCAGAATGCGAAAGAGAGGCATGCGGTAACCCAATGATGATGGATCAGATACCAGAATCACCTCCTTTTTCCATACATATCAAACGGGAAATTCGCAGTGGACCCTTGTACTCCCTAACTCAGTGGCCGGTTCGATCATCTAGTAGGGTTCATTAGTTTCCGGTACTGCTTGCTGAGATCAGCATAAAAGATAGGGATCGTATGTAAGGATGTCTCAACCTTTCTTTCTTTCACTTGCTTCTCTTCCTTCTGGCCAACCCTTCTTATCAGATAGGGGATCCCATCCCACCATATCTAGTGAGGGAAGCCGAGCCGGTCAAGAGAAGGTTGACTCTCCATCCCACCCGAAGCCATAGCGGAACATCAATAGAAATCAGACTTTCTATCTCTAGTCGACCACAGCCGATCCATCTACGTGCTCCTGGCGGTAATAAAAAGGATATCGCTCGCTTGACCAAGCTTGCCAGTAACCAGGTAGGAAAAAAAAGGTAGGGTCATCAAATGAGCATCAGGTGGGGGCAGCTGGTCGAATAGCTTTGTATTGAAGAGCGGCATCGAGGTGATGATGCAAGGGAGGCTCTTCTCTTGGTGACGACGTTGGTGAAGACACCGGCGAGACCCGAGTAAAGTCCTCCTCATCGAAAAGATGATCTGCCTACTTCCCATCGTGAATAGAGGCTCTGCACCGTCGGAAGGCGTATTTCACATAAGGCGCCTACACACCGCACCATAAGGAATAGAGTTCCGCATCGGGAAGCCTGCTCCTCGGGCTGTTCGGTACTTTATATGCTTGCCGCGGATAAAGACGACTTTCCTATTCGCTTGCCTGCGCGCCTCTACTCATGCGGGACCTCCCCCCGAGAATGGAAGTGCCGCCGCCTCATGTGGCTTACACAATGCGAAGTGACGCTTCGCTAGCATCGGAATTGACGAGACAAAGGCAGTCTTGCATTATTAGCATTGACTCTTGCGAAGAAAGAACCTAAGGTAAGGAAGAAGGAAGGTTGAGAATCAAAAGATTCAACAGATGACCAATTGTTGATCCGAGAAGCTGGCCATCCCTAGCTGCACCTGCCCATATTGCAGAACTCATCAGAGAGGGGGGGGAGATATGAGAATTGGGATTTTTGCTTTTATATAGATTAGAGCGAGTAAAGATGAATAAAAGCGTTACAGTTCTAGCAGGTGACCGAACGGACTAAGCCCGAAAGAAGAAATAATATGAATATTGGCCAAGCCAAGTGCATATGTACTCAGGAAAGCAATTGATCGATGGGACGGGAAAGAGAGTTTCTATCACGAGTTTAGGCACCTTTTGGGCTGGGGATGGGTACAGAGTCTTAGGTAGACTCGCCTCTTCCCAACGCAAGGGATTTTCTTCTCGCGTATGGGGCCTGTTTGCTTCTGGCTCATCAACATGTCGGACCACAACCGGGCAGGAACCCTCCATTCTGCCTGAAACTCGTCCTCAAAATAGATCTAATTGCACTTCACGCTTCGCGTTCTTTACGTCCGCCACCAGAACTTGGCTGAACCATCAAGATACATGACAGCCGTATTCACCGCCGCCTCCTCGGACGTAGTCCGACAAGCCGCCGAAAAGGATGGGCAAGGAAAGTCAGAGCTCAATTCCGAAGAAGGTCGGAGGGTATAAAACCAAGTCTTTGAAGTTTCGTATCTTGACCCAATGTCGGGAGAATTGGCTGATAAGACTCTTGTATGTTCATCGTTAATGCTTTGATCATTCGAAAAAGGTACTCCTCAAAGAAAAAAAAAAGCAGAATTCCTTACTTATTGTTATACCGAGGAAGAGGATTCTCAACAGCAGATATAGCAGGGGATATCTTAACTATAGCAAAGAGAGGATTCGATGATTTTTTCTCTTAGATGTGGCATTACCGGTCTTTGCAAGAAGGGCTTGGCGGAGTAAGGTTTAGGCTTTCCCTTGCCAACTATTCCATCTGGGGATGAATCCGCTCTTAGGACAACTAGGCTGTTTGAAGGTGCGTAGCGGAGTGAAGTCTCGCAAACGATAGTATAAAGTAAGTCAAAATGGAACCAGGAATACTAGACATGCTACTCTCAACAAAGGAATGCAACTAGAGGGATCCGACCATCAATGTTCGTTCCGCCGGACCCATGGATAACATGATCCATTCTCTTTCCCTCCCCTGGTCCGAATGAAGAGATATCGACTGACCCAGACAATCCACCCACTGGGTGAATGAAAACAAATGTCTGAGATTTAAGAGCACCCAGAGAGATAGAATGTCGAATCAGAGGATCCTTCAGTTATGGTCGATCCTGAAGTCTCTGCCCACATTAGAAAGCTTTCGTTCCCGACCCGATACGAGATAATCAGTGCATAGCTTTCACCGGCCAAGGGTAGGCAGTCGTTCCAACTAAAGAGGCAGCAATAGGGGGGGGACGGATAAGTGGGGATCAATGGGAAGGAAAGATGGGTCTCCGTCCGTCACTTCTCGATTCTTATTATTGTTTACTCCCAAAAGTCCAAAATCTGACTCTTCGATTCAGTAGGGGACCATGATGGGGTTGAGATGGCCACAAAGGTCGATGTATGAGTTGGGTGAGAACCCAATGGGGGTGGTCCGGGACAAACAGAATCCCAAAATTACATTTGACTTTGGAGAGGTGATGTTTTACTTTTGGGGATGCCCGATTTGCGATTGAGCTAGCCGATAACTAGCTGATAAGTAGGATGATCTCTCAGGTCTGGCATGAGCCACTCCATTCCTACTGTAACTCAACAAAAAAGATAGGATTCTTGGGCCCTACCTCCAGAGTGGGATATGGAGGAGTGCGTACGGCTATTTCGGACCAAAGGGGGCCAGGCCAAGGCCAATAAGTAAGAGAAGTAATAAAGGGGAGCCACACCCGGGCTATGAGCTATTGAGTCCTTTTCTTGCCGCAAGGGTTGAGTTCGCTAGCCATTCAATCCGATCTTCCCTTCGCATGGCAGAAGAGCGCGGCTCGAGACTACTCTAACAATTGAAAATGAAAGGCAAGCAGGAATTGAACCCACTAATGGGCCAGCGCTTGGCGTTTACTCTAGCCCGTCTTTATAGGATAGACCTATTTATTCAGTTGTCTTTCCCCTTACCTTATCAGTAGATCGGTTGAGGCCCGACCCTTGGGGTTTCCGACCTTGATGCCATAGTTTGGAGGGGGCTGAGCAGTGGGTTGGAAAGAAAGAGTTGTAGAAAGAGAGGAATCGAGATAAAGTGCACTTTCCCTTGATGTCAGTCTATTCCAACAAAGCACACAATAAGTGAGATGAGCCTGCCAGCTCAGCCTTGGCCCTATGCCTTTTGGCCAGCTCGTCTGGACTTGGCTTTGACCGGTCATTGCTGGAAAATAGGGCTTGGGGCGACGCTTCCCTCCTTTCCATGGGCTTTCTCCGGTCCCCTTCCTTTCTAAATCTGCCTTTCCACGCGAAAGACTCTTTGCCTTTTTCACAGTCAATGGTCACACTTCCTCTCGATCGGAGTCGACCTCAGTCCCCCGCTTCCCCCACGCTCCTGCTTTCTCTCGCCTTCGTCTTCAAAGTATGATTCGTCGCCATCGTAGATCCACCATCCAGATAAGGTTCCACGCTTGATAGTCCGATCGTCCGAAACAGAGTGAGAATTCGCATCCACATCCGAGTCCCAGTCGCAGATGCTTCAGCAGCATTAGCAGGGTTGTTTCCACTATATTGGACATAAGGAACTTACGTCTCTCCCCTCATACCCACAGTAACTTTAGGTCTCTCAAAGCACTCTTCCCTTTGGGCGGTCCGAAAACCATTTTCTTTTGCCCGCTGTTTACGAAAGAAAAACTGTGGGCTAGGGCTAGTGGACTCAGCTACAGGATTCGAATCATACTTACTTATTACGAAATAGGGTGGGACAACAGCCCTTTTCCCGGATCACTCTTCATCGGAAAAGAATTCGGCTTCATCCGTACCTTCCACTTCTGTCCCAACTACTGTAACTTATACTTTTGGCACAGTCTCAACTGACTATGATCGCCTCCCCTCTGGAACGGTTGTTGGTGTCTCCTCTCAGTCGCCGAGGGCTCTCCTCTCTGGCCATAGTATACCTCATCAGCTGCGTCTTTTTAGACTGACTATAAGATTTATACCCCCGAGAAACCTAATCGCTTGCTTCCAGCCGCCTACCTATCTATCTCTTGACTTTGGACGGTTTTCGGCTACGTTCGGGCGAGGGAGCAACTCTTGTTGCGATGCGAGGTTTTATCTATCTTCTTGTCTGGTCGCTGCGGAGACACTATTTTTTTTTATAAAAAAGATCGGATTTTTTTTTACTATTCCCCTGCCCTATTGGATTGAGAAACCTTCTATGTATGCCCCTTTAGAGTGAACCTCTTTTTTTTAATAGGGCTTTATGCCTGAACGCTACCATATAGCTGTTTATGAATTAGGCTCCCTATTGGATCAACCATAGAATATACATCCTATCCTGGTACGAGGGGCGTGCAGAAGGAACTGAAAGCCAGGCAGTTGAAACGATGAAACCGACAATACCGAACTTCAAGTTTAAAAACAGTTGCGAGGTACGCCATAATAGCTTATGAAGTATATAAAGTTGAGGTATATTTGGTGGGTTTTCCATGGCCGACGACGTAGTCTTTCTTACTCCACGAACTTCAAGTAGACAGACAAGCTACTGACAAGTAAGGGTTAGTTGGGCGTGCACCAACAACACTTTTTGAAACGAATGAAAGCCGGGCTTCAGGTTAAATCACCTTTGACCAGGCTGGGCGTACGAACAGAGCTAGCCTATGAGTAGCTACCTGCTTCTCCGAGTTCCGTTAAGTCAGTCAGGTCTCTGGTCGTTTAATGGTCTTTTTGAGGCCAAGTAGTATGGATTCCGCTAATTGCTTAGGTAGAGAGAGAAACATCCCGCTAATGAATGGCGTAAGCCACACCAAGTAAGATAGAACAATTAGCTCATCTGCGAACTACCCGTCGTAGCACTACTCGTAATAAGAACATGTTTCTCCTTCTTCTTCGTAGTAGTAATTAATAAAAAAAAAGAATGCATATCTTTCCTGTCTATAGATCACGAGCTTACTCGAAGAAGTACTTAGGATTATCAAAGCTCACTTTCCGCCCTGTACTGTAGTTCAGAAAGCTGATTGAGGGCAAAACCTCTTCTTCTGTCTTCCCAGCCTCGAGAATCAAGCACCAACAAGGAATCGAGCACGTAGATAAAGATTTTTCAATTCAGGGGATGAATATATGACAATTGAACTGATAAACCAATATCAGTCTCAAGGGAAGTTAGTACTTTCATCAGCCGTAGAAGTTCATATGAAATGACTTGATTTAACTCCAGCGAGTGTAATACCTGAAGCGAGTATATAGAGGGAACGAGTAAGGAAACGAGAACAGAAGGCAATTCATTTTGTCTTTCTTTCGGGCCCTATGAGTTCGATTCAATCATTCCTGTGAAAGAGAGGGCATGCCACTATCATGCTCGCTTGGACTCAATTGCATCGACCCTGTTAACTCTATTTTAGATCGGCGCCGCCTAATGCATGAAAGGGGAAGGCGGAGCAAAAAAGACATTCAGGATTCAACCAATTGCAAGAGGAAGAGCCGGCCTTCGGAATAAAGAACCGGTATCTTCAATGAAAGCTATCCATCGCTCACCCCTCTCTCTCTCTAAAAAGGGTTAGGACTCTATTCTATTCCTATGGGGTGGGGGCAGCCCAGCTCACTCTTCTTTTGAACGACTCTGGTCCTATTCAATCAAATCAATTCAAGGCGAAGGCAGGGCTTTTCGATGGGAATCATAACCTATTTCAGATGTACCCTTGCTCCTGGGATTCTACTTTCCTTCTGAGGATGGAGAGAAGGCGCAGCTAGTCTTTCTCTGAGTCCTGTGAACGACTGCTTTCGGCTTTTGGGTGGGGGAATTTCATTAGTGACTTCACCACGATCGGGATGCTGCGCGAGTCATGATCAAAAATTCATGATTGAAAGAGTTAGGAGTTAGGTTTTGGTTTAAGGAAGGAAGAGTTGATCCACTACTTGAAAGTGAAACCACTAATTGAAAGCACTGGCCGTCCTACAGAAATCCTTGCTTGGAACCTGCTTTCCCAATCAATCAATTCTAGAAGATGCCTAGTCGTTGATCGAGCTTACAAGCAAGGAACGAAGTTCTCAGTCCAAGTTGTTGCTTGGTTCCTTGTCTTCATTCCTGGAATGAGAAATGCAGCTGTGTTGGATCTCAACCTCCCGTAACTAAGATGGAAAGGAACTCTCACTCGGAATGGAATGCCAACAAATAGCCTTCTTTGTTATTGTAATAAGCTTGGCTATGTTCTCGGTAAGTGGTTTGAGGAAACCAAGCAGGCAATGAACTGGCCAGGCAGTAAAATAGAATAGAAAAGGATCCTCCCCGGAGGGGTAAGAAGCAAGGCAGGAGCGGTATAAGAGAAAAAAGTCAGTGCTGCTTTTGCTGTTACAGAATCTGGTTTTAGCTTAGCTGCAATCCTTCCCGTTCTAGTTCGACTAGCTTTCCTGTCACGTGGTTCAGTCTTGGTGTGAACAAAAGGCGTAAGCGCAGTTCTCTCGTTCCGGCTTAGCCTACCATACCATGGGAAGGGACGAGCGGTGGCAGTAGGAATGGATTTGGTAATTATGTTAAGACAAGGGAGGGTCTGTTTGCAGACGAGTGATAGCAGTCCATTCTCCATAGGAATGTGATCATAGGATGATTAAACCATTAGCTATTCATTTTCGCCGGGCTTCTCCAAGAGCCGATTGCGGGCATCCTGGCTTTCAAGGATTTGCGCAAAGAGGCCATTTGATCACAGCTGAACCGGTAATGTCAATTTTGACCTGTTTGTTTGGTCTTTAAAAGAACCTGGCTACTTTAGCTATGAAAAGCAGCTCAGTAGAAAGCATTCTCTTAGCATTAGCAAAGATGGTTGGTAAACGAAAGAAGAACTAGGCTATGGCTCAACTTGCAGCAAGTCTAGACTTCCCTGATTTAGCTGGAGGAATTGGATAAAGAACCTTTTAGTCTTCTCTAAAGGGACTGAATGAAGAGTTACGGGGGAAGGCACGAACACTATAACCAATAGGGAAGAGGCTTGCTCTAAACTTCCAAAGAGATTCTCGCATTTCAGTGAACAAAGCAGTGATTCGACGATCATATAGTAGGTGTGCCGGCCCATTTAAAAAAGCTTAAGGGAAATTCCACTGCGCTTAACACTTGGAGTTCGAAGTGGGATAGAGATAATATAGAAAAGAAATAAGAAAAGAAAGGATCAAGGGGTTAGCGAACGGGGGCCCCATCCTACTCGGGGTGTCGAGATTTCTCTATATACTCGTTTCCTCTATATACTCGCTTCAAGTAAGGAGCTCGTTGTAAGGAGCTCGCTCGTTCTTTTACTCGTTTCGTTCCTTCACTCGTTGGGGGGAAAGAGGAGCTTTTGGTTTGGATGCTTCGGTGGGTTCGGATGAAACAGAGGTCTTGTTAGAGCCTCAGTGGATGATTCGGCATCCTCGGGTGCTTATGTGTATGCTTTCTAAGTTTAGGAAATGAAAATGGAATCCTATTTCTATGCCTTCCGCAACTAGGTTTTAGGCTTGACTTTCACCTTCCCCTTAGGACCAAGCAAGGGCTTTCCTTTCTGCCCTCCCTCGTCAGACTTTGTCTTAAAAAAATGTTTGGTTTTCAACCTACACCTGTAATCTACATTACGTGTAGCTTAAATGATGATCCGAACTTCGATTTTGATTTCGTTTTAGAACCCCCTGGACCTGACTTGGATCTTGAGTTGAGATTGGCCCCTCCTATTGCATTGCGGAACACCAACCCGCTCATCTCCCTAAAGATCCTCTGCTTCCCCCCATCGACGAAGACCACAAATTTCTTCGTATTTTTCATAAGCGGCGGCTGTTGAAAAAAACAAAAAGAAAGCCACTGAGCTTTTATCAACGAAGCTACCGACATCCTTTTAATAAACTGAAGCTAGGACGGCGGGGTCATATTCGACTGAATAATAGACCAGGGTGCTTTGTCAGTCTAAAGCAGAATCAATAGGAGCAGAAGACCTTTGGATGAAATCCTGTTCCTGAACGTTGTGCTACTCGATTGGGGGGTATCGTGAGTGAGCTTAATTTAATGCTCTGGCTCTTTACGAAGCCTTGTTGGTATGTATCTATCAGAGGACTGTAAAGGAAAGCAAGTCGCGGGGGCTCCTCCTTCTAAACTGAAACTTGGCTGGCAGTAGTAGATCGTTCCCAGGGCTCGATTTACTTTTGTATGTATCATTCGCGCCAATTCGGCTATCTTCGATCAAGGTCTTATCTTAGTATTATCCACTATATTATTTTCTTAATGTCTTCTTTACCTCTAGTGGACTCTTTTGAATGGCGAGTAGTATTGGTTAGTTTTAGTTTAGGCAATCCGACCTCTTCCTCCAGTAAGGTGTAGACCGAAATTTATCTACTTTCTTCTATCTATGAGATTGTTAGGCAGATGGATTCACCAAGCGCAGACCCGCGCCACCAGCAGCACAAAAGAGCGGCGTACAAGCGGAACAAGGCCAGACGTCAATTGAAAATGAATTCGGAAACGAATGGTCAGCTCGGATAAAAGAATGAAATTCGTCGGAAGTCTTAGCTAGCTTTAAGGTAGGGTCTCAGGATTTCTGCTGGCAAGCCTTTATCCTTTCTATGGTCGGGCTCAGACTTGTCCGTTCAAGGCAGACTACAAAGCCAAACTGAGCTTTTAAGCAAGCATCATTCAGATCGATAAGCTCCAATCGAATAACCTAAGGGGCAGGATTTCATCAAGAAGAATAGGATTTTTTGCGTTCCGATCCCTATTCCCTTCCTCACCTATCATGCATATAGAGCCAAGAAATGGCATTGGGACAACCTTTGCAGTGTGCAAGAATTCCATACCGAGTATGACCTGGAAGTCATCCATAGGGACAGCCTAAAGATTGGTCACTTAGAAACCCAAACCCAGGTTCCTAGGAAGCTGATGTTAGGCTTGCCTCTGGCCTATGATCTGTCCTGGCTGTCGATAGAGGAGTTAACCTCTTCGAGTGGTTAGGTTACAGAGAACTTCAGACAAGGCTCGTGGAGTGCGACTCCACTCGCTGGTTTCGAGATAGCCTTTTGGGTCTCTTCTGCTTTCGAGTTTGAACAACAAGGAATCGGCTTGCAGTTCCTCGGCTTTCAAGCTTCTAGGCTTGTTTGAGGGAAATAAAAGAACAAGGTATTCACTTACTTTAGCTTTAGTGAATTCCCACTGCAATTACAATCCCTTGCTTGTGTGTGTTGCTTTCTGTCTCACATCGGCATTGGGTTTGTGTGAAGCTCTGGCTTTTAGTCAACAAATGCAGGAATAACTGCTCTGACGAGTCCGTCCTTCAACAATTCCATTGCCTGGCCGGCCAGCCCCAGCCTATGATATGATAGTTTAGCAGCTCTTCGGCTTTCGAGAACAGGGCGTACTAGTTGTTGAGAGCGAAGACTAAGGAACCTACTAAAGATAGGGTCCCGGGGACTCATTCTGACTGAAACAAGGCCAACTGCAACTCGATTGGAGGAAAGGGCTGCAAGGTTACCCCCAAAATCCCAGCTAGTTTGGGCCGGCACTATTCATTCTTCGATTCAATTAAGTATAAGTAAGGGCGGGTAGGGTTTGATTTGCTTTTGCTCTCAATTCCATCAAGGTGTTTTGATTTTGATAAAGAAGAAAGAAAGAGGTTTTGTTGTCTCATGAGCAGCCCGGTCACGTTTGTTGAGCTCCTTCGTCCGTGTTATTCGCAAAAGGCATACTATAACAAAGGTGATTCAAGTTGGTGGGATGGGCTTCCTCCTTGGACAAGCACGGGGCTTAGTCAAGTAGAACCGGGGGTCGCGCTGCTTGCTCGACGCATCCTTTCTTTCAACCTTATTTGCTAGGAGGTAGGACGGGGCTCTCATCTGCACGTTCGATACAGCTGCCTGTACAACAGAGCGTTAGAAAGGGCTCTATAGCTGCCCCGACACGACGATACATCGTAAATTGGCAACGTACTAGCTGGGAATATTAGATACCAGGGAAGCATAACAAGGACGGCCCTATGGAGTAAGTGGGGGGACAAGCAAGTCCACTGGATAGGAAGGGAATGAGATAGACGGAAGGCGCCCTTTTTAAAGAGCCTGCGTTTCAATCTATTGTCAATTACCTTAGTCATTCTCTTATACAGTGTAGTCCCCATAGCAATGGGCCTCGGTCTAGTGAGGTTTTGCTTCTTTGGGAATCATTGCCAGGAAGAAGGATTTCATTGCACTGCACCAGGTTTGCTCCTGTTCGACTTCAATAATGACCATATGGAGATGGAGGTCGTCCTAAATTATGTTCCAGCACTGCACTGAAAGTTTATCTATCAGTCCGAAGTTTAAGTTCCGGTGGTTTAATCTTGAAGCTTCTGTTCGTATTTGCAAGTGAGCTTACAGGCGAGTTGAAACTAAATGAGAGGTAAACTCAAGCTCAAGGACAGGGAAGCCCTTCCGCTCAGGGAGCTTACGGGACTGCAGTGAGAGCAATCTGCCTTTCCTTTGAGAGTTTATCTTCTGGACTTGCTCTAGAACTAAAAGATGCTTAGCAAGCTTTGAATATTTCCTTTTCCACATCGCCCGAATCGGTGGATGTGGTGTTTAGTTATATGGGTTTCCATGGGCTAGACTTGGACGCCCTCGCCTATACCATGTCCTTCTCAATTGGTGGAGCAGAGTTGTTTTGATGCGGTTGGCTTGTTACTTCCTTTGATAGCTAAGAGTCTAGTCAGTGGGGCCTAAGCTTCTGTAAAAGGGATGGTTTAGTAGCGATGCCACTCAATCTGGAATACAGGAAGCTGCTGTCAGTCGCAACTAGTCTTGTTGGAGGGAAGGGGAACCCCTTATGTAGGGCAAAAAGCAGTAGTTTCCTTCTCGGACTACGGTAAGCGCTCAGTAAGAGTAGCAGGCCGGTGTGAGAGCTTAAGGCGGATAGCTCAAAGGCGAGAGTACGAACCCAGTGATCCGACGATCCCTTCTTTATAGTCTAGTAGCCCTTCTGAATGCCCTTTCGCAATAAGCGGTAACCAGCTAGTAAGCAAAGTATTCCCAAAGAAAGAGGCACACTCGCGCAAATGCAAGTGAATAAAGGCAATGACCCTTGGTCCAAAGGAGTGCGAATCAAATGCTTGGGTTCTGCTACGTGATGGATAAGAAGAAGGTTACCCGGGAGATGTCGCGAATGCTCTTTCAAGAGAGGGCTGTCATTCTGTGTAGTCCGCTTCCTATGCTTGTTACGTTCCGTCAAGGTCAGATGATGCTCTTCCTGCTGCTAGTTTGTGTTTAAGTATATCAGTGGGCTGACCTTAATCCATTGCTGGAGAAAGAATTGGGGGCAGTTCCCCAGGAGAAGCTTGCTCGACGCGAAAGGAGAGAGAAGCCCGAGCGTCGGCTGGATGTAAAGAACTTATTTCTATCGGGGGTGGAAGGAAACAGTAGCTTTTTACACCTCGCTCCATTCAGGAATTCATGTTGCTATCAAAGGGCTTGATGATGGGTTTCCAGAGTGGAAGTCTGGCTTATGGGAGCTTCAATGCAATTTAGCCTTATCCCGCTATTCCTCCGGGGTTGCTCCTTAAGTAGCGAACCTACTGCGAGAAATCAATTTTCCTGATCAGAGAAAGAACTTCCCACTAACAGCTGACTCTGTAGCTGACGATGGAGCAGACGATGTAAAGTCAGATAGGAAGATAGTCTGGGGTTCGAGGTAAGCAAGGCTGTAAGTGTCTTCCAGTAGGGAGGCCTGAAAGTGTCAACCGGGGTAGGGGAGGAAGAGTGGGCGGGGCTGTTTGGTCAGCAGAGAGGGAGTCGGCTCAAACCACTAAGTCGAAGGACTGGTCCAGAGCGGCTGCAGGGAAGAGCAATGTAGAATAGTGTTTTGCTTTACACATCGAGATTCGGTCAGTCTGAAGTGGCTTTGAAGGCGTAAGCGGGGAATCCTTGATTGAGGACCACTTGCTTCAGTATCCAATATTACTTTAACTTCCCAACAACCTGAAGAGCCGGAGGAAGAAGCGATTAAAAGAAGGCAATACAACTTAGTGAGCTCGAACGCGCGACCATGGAGACTCTATCTTTGGCGGGGGAAAATAAGAAAGCGGAATACCGGAGTGAACGGCAAGAAATGCAGGTTGCTTGCTTACTCAGTGGCATGCCCAACTGGATTTTCTCATTGGTGAGCTCGTAAGTGGAAGCGTTTAGGAAACGAAACAGCGTCTTTTGGGCCTCACACGTCATATTCTTCGTCATTGGATTTGAATCGAATCTCAATTCGTCCACTTTATCCTATCTTTTATGGGCAGCTGCCCGAGCGAGCTCAGTTCAGTCGGCGTTCTTCTAATACCAATATTCTCAACCTGAGAAGCCTTTTTGAGCATATGTTGTTGTAGTTGATTCCCTTGAAATAAAAAAAAAAAAACGGTTTCTATTTTAGTAGAGATGGGGTTAGTGATCAGTGTACGGAGGTACTATATTGAAACCGGTCAGTAACATGACCAACAATCTCGCTTGAATTGAGACCCGCTGCTGACCTGAACTCACTCGCATGCGCTTGAAGTGTACAGAGTTGCTAATAGTCTCTATCTCAAAAGTTATCTACTGAGACGGGCGCTGGGGGCGAACTCAACTTGAAATGGATAGAGCATTCCGCCGATTGGGGGAAGGGAACTTACAGTCGACTGGACTGAGCCTTCGATTGGGTGAGAGAAGCAAACTAGATGAATGCAAGTTCAGTCAAGAGTCCCCGGTATTAGGCTCGGGCCCTGGTTCTCTATTCTATATATGAGACGGGTAGGATTCCGTTCCGTAGTCGAACTCGAGGTGAGACTGATCTCGTAGTCAGCTAGTGCGCTTATCAAAGTCAATCTGTCGTTCTATATACTCGTGGAAAATATTCCAATCGCTCTATCGAAGCCTATAAGCTTTCGAAGTACGCCTATCTATGATAATTAGGGTAGGCCTGTACTTCTGTAGAGCTAATGTCAGCCCAGCCTTCTTCCTTCAGTCCTTGGCTGTTCCAGAGAGCACTCTTATGACCAGAAGCTCGAATCTTTACATCTTTTTGAACTTCTCCGCGTAATAGAGGTCTTGTCAGAGCCTGGCAATGTTGAGAAATTACGCTATTCATCCCAAGAAAGATCTGCCCCCCGGTACACATTTCGGGCTTTATGCTCTTCGAGCAGACCCCCTCACAAGATTCATTCGAAGCGGGTACTAATCCCTAGAATTCCATATTGTGCCCTAGTGATCGGGGAATTAGCTCATCAACGGAAAAAGAGCAGGCAAGCTTTACGCGCCTGTAACCGGTGTTATTGTTCCGGCAAGAAAGAAGCCATTCCTTCTATCCAGCAAGAAAACGGAGGAGCAAACAGATGATGCTACTTGAAGTACGCCTCATCCGCCCAACGTTGAAGTTGCCAATGCCACAGTGCGCATCAATTGGCACGGTTCAAAGAGCGAGACCGAAACAAGCAAACTACCTAGCACGTCCTATTGCCGTAGCGAGCCGAGCTGCTTACTACGAAACACTCGCAAACGGCTTCAGTAGCTTATCCAGTAAGGCAACTAGCAGTTTTCATGAACATTCGATTGGGAAGTTGGGGTAGCGCGGAAACAACCTGACGCTGACGGCACGTCAAGCGCTAACCTGATAAAGAGTCATGAAACAAGCAACAGCTTTCGCGCTAAGGTGCTCATCTACTGCACTCCGGCGCTCCGTGGGAGCGGACTAGCCATCAGACGAGATCACCACTTCTCTCAGTAATGGACTTCCTTTCATTCTTCCTTAGCCGATTCTGGGAAGAAAGTGCTACTTCTCCTCTTCTGCTTCTGCGGATGTTTCTTCGGATGTATCTGCTTTATCATACTTTGGAAGTTCAATTTCATTCCTTTGGGGCATTGCATCAATAAAGGGAAGGCTTATGGTCGTTAAGGGGGGTGGGGAAGGAAAGTAAGCCCACCTCTAAAGTGACGTAGACCCGGTCCCTAACGAAACTCAACTTGAGCAATAAAGTTCCGTTCGTTCGGTATACCATTGATCCCTTTGGGAAGGTGAAAGTGGAATCATACCCCATCGAAGAATAGCCCTTCGTGACTCTCCCCGCTTAGTTAAAAGGGCCCTGGAATTAATTGAATTGGACAATTCCTAATAAGCGCTATAGCTCGAGCGTCAGCTTCTTCTCCTGTATGTGGTAGTATCTGCTGCTTGAGCTTAGGTATTCTTTCGCGCAATTGTGCGTGAAGCATCTCGCTATGCTACCTACACCTTCCTTTGGGCGGGGTCAGATCGTCAGAGGAAAGGACTCAAAGCTTCGCAAGGCAGGCAGCAACTGTCACCATTCCCGGGCGAAGGAAGGCTGGTGAATAGTGCTCTGAGGAGATCTGATTCTGGACAACTCCGATTCGACTTCTTCATGAGCTAGCCCGGTGCCATAAACCAGCTGTTGTCAGGATGGCCAGTGGGAGGAGAATGTAGTAAATGAATGTTCCAAAGCCCTTAGATAAGCTTGATGCTGAAAAGCAATAGCCAAATCAATCCACCGGGGAATGAATCTTTTTAATGGGCATCCGTAGCAGATCAAGCAGACGAAGAAAGCCTTTCTTCTAGGCTAGGGGAGGGGAAGAAGTTCCAAAAGGCTCTGAGTCCTTATATATAGGGGCTATTATACTCGGTTCCAATGGCTTTTCCTAAAGAGCATTTTCTGGAGCGAAACTTCAATCTTGGAGGAAGGGTAGTTTGACACCCGTTGCATAAAAGCGGATGGGGCAACCGTCAACATAAAGCGTCATAAGCAAAGGGAGAGGGAAGGGCACATTGCAACAACTTAAGCTAGTCACGCTAATCGACCTCAGGGTTAATCAGCGAGAACACCTTAACCCAGGCAATCACATCTATTAGCGTACAAGAATCACTGAACGCACTTATCGCAGCTTGGCTAAAGGTGAGCTAAAGCCCAGGCCTCCACTGCGCGCTTAGCTTAAAGCAGCAGATTGCCAATTCCCCTCTTGAAAGCATTGGCAGGGAATAGCTTCACACCAAGCGCGAGAGTGCACGAGAAGGCAGTGATACGCACTACGCTAAGCACAGCACGCAAAGCCAAGGGAAAGACCGAATGAAAAGAGCTTATTCGATTCCGCATGACCCTATCAAGGGCATTGGTTTTTCCTTCATTTTTTTGTTTTGTTTCACTACTAATAGCTGTTCGCCTAAAAGAGGAAGTCCCCCTTAAGCAGCATAGAAAAGAGCGTACGTAGCCAGCGCGGATAGATCAATCATCACTGTAGGCGTTCTTTCATTGATCATCATAGGCCCCAGTTAACTACTCTTCGCCGAGTATCAATGTCCTTCAATTGATGATAAGCCCCTCCATCTTTTACAACAACCGATATATTCTCTTCCAGACCCATCACCCAGCTATCTATAAATGGATGATCTTTGTTGTGATCCCGGAGTGGGGTATAGGAGATTCTCCTGTAATGCTAAAGGTATCCCGCGTATGTTCAGTGTTCGTGATCCCGTGCGTGATATAGGTGTTTCTCCCTGGTATCCAAGGGTAAAATAGTCTAATCCAGTGGACTCATCCAAAGATCAAGCTTAGGCTTAGGCAGCATAAGCAAGACCAATAATAATAATAAGTAATAAAGCATTTTCGCAGAAGCACAGCCCAGCCCGAGCAAAAGTCTAAGTTGATCCATCAATGGCAGTGGCAGAGATGCCAGTTTTTCATTATTCTGTTTACCTTAGCACAAGCGCTAAGCTCAATTGCATCGAGCCTCTACTGTTGTATTTTTCATTTTGGATGGGCACTACTCTTGTATTTATATATCCTACGTGAACTTGATGCTTTGGCATTCACTCTTGAAATTTGAATCAACTCTTGGAAAGTGTCAGCAGCAGCTGTTGGATGAGGCATGTATCACATTGTCTCTGTGTTTCCATTACGTATGAGATACAAGTACATTTCTTAGAAACAGCTTAGTAAACCATTTGCAATAAGTTTTGAGGCGTCTTTAGTTTGTCATAAACAAATTTCTACTTGTTTGCAAAGCGCCTTTACTATTTTAGACAATTAATGCTTTCGCGCTAGCGCGCATCCGTTTTCTTGCTTCCGGAACATAAGACTTCAAAAGCTGCCTTTGAGAGATGCATCCCCTACCGAATCCATTTTTTTAGGTAATCCTATCAATCTCCTCCCCCCGTCTTGCCATCATAGTTGTTCGACCTTGAAGCAAGCATCAGTCTCTGGCTTTCTTGGATGTTAAAGATGTTGTTCTACAGTATCTGTAGCGATAGGTCTCCCCCTTCGAGAGACAATTGATAGATGAACCCAACGAGTGAAGGAACGAAACGAGTAAAAGAACGAGCGAGCTCCTTACAACGAGCGTAATACCTGAAGCGAGCCATAGAGCTGCTTCGAGGGGATAGGCGAGGTTCCCAAGCGGTAAAGACCATACAGGAGTTTTATGCTCACGGAAAGTCTTTAGTTCGCTGGTCTTTTTGATTTCCCACTTGCTCTGTGGGAATTGAAACCCTGTTTGCTGTACTAGCCCCTGACCTGTGAGTGAGCCTACACTCTCTCTATTCGAGTGAGTTCCACTTCTTATATGCCATCTCTCCTCTCCAGCTTCTGATTGAGAGATTCGAGGAGGGAAAAGGAAACCTAGGAGAAAACAAAAAGAAGAGGATTCTACATCCTAGGAACAATCCTCAAAAGCTTTCAGTAATTCCTATGAACAAAGGGGTTTTTTAATTACACCAGCTAGGTAAGAAAAAAAAGAGAAAGAGTTCAAATCCCACAAAGCCACTAGGCCAAGAAAGAGACTTTTGTAGTGGAATTTCAATCCACAAAAAAGAAAAGGGTTTTAGAATGATTAGAGTACCCACGGAGCGGTAAAAAGATGGAGTCAATGTGAGGTCTAGCCCCATTCCCGGTCGTGTAAGCCTTCCATTGTTGGCAGTAAGGGGCAATCCTTTATTGTATAACTCTTTCCCTCTGCCCGCCAGTCTTGCAGGTCTTTCACCATCCGCTTTTCCTTTAGTTTAGCCTTTTTAGAAGTAAAGGAAGCAGAGAGGACTGGATCTGGATACCGTAAGGCACATGCAACAACATGAAAAGCGTCGGAAAAGGGGATGTGACCATGAAGAGGTTGGGCTGGTTTTGAGCTGCCCTTAGACCGATTCTCTCTTTCGGTTCGGTAGCAGACACCAAGATAGGCTAGGCTGGGAAACCTTATTCGATACGATAGGACAGGTAAACTAAGCAAGGCCTGGAGTGAAAGAGTCTGGGTCAAGAGATTTTCCCCTGGAAGCCTGCCTAGAATAAGCCCTTTTTTTTATATAAGCCTTAGGAGATTCCGGATTCAATTCTTTCGAAGATGAGAGATCAGACTATCTCCGAGAAAATAGGGATCACGACCGGGAGAATAACAGGAGTTCGACTCGTTTTTATAACTAACGTTTTACTATTTAGAGATGTCCCTCCTCGCCTAGAAGGATAAGAGAATAGGCAGGAAGACGGGCTTAGTTAGCTCTTTTCAGGTTGAAGAAAGAGGGGCAGCTTGACCAGGGCAGAGGCAGAGGGGGGGGGAATAAGAAAAAGGGAGCGCGCGTAAGGAGAGTTTATTAGATGCAGGGAAATATTCCCACAAACCCTAGAAAAAGAAAGAACCATTGGTCAACCAAGCACAAATAAAAGAGTCCTCGTAAGGCCTCCAATCAGTAAAAAGTACTTGACTGAGTCTACGCAAGGAAGAGAAGATATTCTCGTGGACCGCTAGCCCCGGTTTGAACTCATGAGATCGAGAGAGATGGGGAAGTAAGCGAAGCTGTTTAAGTAAGAGTTACCTAATTGATTGAATACCAGTCAATTTCCCACAAAAGCATACTTATTTCCGCAACACAATTTCATTGCCTTTGATGCGGCACCTTTAACTGCTAATCTTATTCCACCCGAAGGCTAGTTAAAAAGTCATTGACGCATATGCCACAAAGAGTAGTATCTGAATCTGTATCTGATGAGGATACTGCTGCAGCGGCTGAGTCTGTGGTAGTCTGAATTCATTCCCTCCTCGATGTAGAGAATTGTCCGCCTAAGAGAATCGCGAGTTTACTCGGAGCAGGCTTCCCAAAAGCCTTACAGTAAAGGTAGGTAATCCTCTTCTTCTAATTAGCCTCAAGGGTAGCTCAGACGCCCTCTTCCCATTCATCTTTCCTTTGGGATGAGAAAAGTCTGCTCTCTCTAATATGAGGGTCTGAAAGAGGTTGACTTTCTTTCGACATTGGAACCAAACCAGATTAAGATCTGGCTATTTGTCTTCGTGGGAAGGTTTCACGCAATTCAATTCATGCATGCTTTTTTTCACTATCAAAATACGATTTGTTATTGTCAAAGTCTCTTTTTCGTTTTCGAGAACTTTGAAAAAAGTCCATTGATGTGAACGAGATGAGTGGCTTTGGTGCCATACTGATGCTCTATTCCAAGCGCTGAACTCTTATGCCTTCCATAAACTTGGTATTAGCTTTCAATAAGTCTCTTTCTTTTTTCAAGCTATGACGGGCTTGAAACAGTAGTTATTTTTCCTCCGTCAGGTCTGCTCCTTCTTTCTATCCTTAATAAGAGTGTCATCCATAACTTACTTATTTGCCACAGCTCCTTCTTCAGGAAGAGCTTTCATGGCGGACCAGCCTTCTGAAGTGGAAAGGAACATTAAGGTAGATTGCTGGAGAATATCTATTGATTTCTGGGATAGACTGTAGAAAAATCTACAACTTCCACTAAAACCCAAAGGAAAGAAACTACATCTAAGTAAACTGGCTGGCTAAAAGATAGAGGCTTGGCTGTACTGGATGAAAGTATGAAATATTAATACACTCGGACTATGCCAATAAAAGAGAAGACATAATGTACACGAGCTACTGGTAATATGCGATTACAGGTATGAGACTAGAAACTTGCTTAAAATACTCAGGCTTGAAAGCATATTGATACTAGCTGGTTTGAACTGGAAAACAACTTTACTAAACTGCCTTCTTGCTTTTACTTTTCAGCCCTAGCTATTACTATTCCATTTTAAGGGAAAGAAGGATCTTTCTTCTCTAGAGCTCTCTACGGTGAATATGACTATGTAAGAGAAAGCCGAAGTAAAGCAACTGAAACAGGCCTAGAATAGTTTTGATCGGAGGTTACCATACTTTTCTTTCCAGGCTAAAGCTGTAAGGGATTCAAGCTTGCGAAATGCCTTTCATTCTTGAGTAAACAGGCTTTGGACACAGGTGCGAGTCTATGCGGAAAGGATAGTAAAAAAACTCTATACGAGACGCGAGTAGTTGGTGGAATAGGAGTAAGGACTTTGTTAGCCCAAGTCCCTTGCTTGAAGAACTATCGCACTTTCAGTGGTACTGAGACTGTCCCTACCACTACCCTTTATCAAGCAGGTTTACAAGAGTTCTGGCTTTCCCAACTTCTGGGGAATTGAATGGATTTCGCACCCCCCTATTATATGCGGTCCTTACCTTGCTACTCTTACTTCCACTTATTATCTCTCTGTGGGACTTGTTCCCTCTTCAACTCAGCGCTTTATAGATAGGCATTTGGATTGATAATGAGTTTTTAGGTGGAAAGGTCCTACCTTACCTTTCAAAAAAAAGTAGCCGAGCCGAAGGAGCTCTCAAAAATCGAATTTGAGTACCACGTAAAAAAGCTAGCTGGATAAACAAGACAGGGATCACCCGCTCGTCAATGCTACCTTGGGGAGGAGACAAAACACTTTAATATAACAATAGAAACTCATATTCTAAAGCTTTTTAGATATCTGAACAAGATTACTATAGAAGAGTTGGTGAACATTGTTCTGACTCATAGCTCTAAGATGACTAGCATGAATGAGCCAGCTTCAACACTATAGTTATAGAATTCCTTAGTGCTTTTTCTGTGAAACAAAGCCAAGCCTTTTACGCCTTCCATCCCGCGTTTCCCTGCTTGAGACTCTTTTTATTAGCCTAGTCATGAACCACCGCCATGGTCTACCCAGCAGTGCTTCATATCCTCCTTGCTCTTTGTCTAAGATTAGACTAAAGGTACCAAAGCAGGCATCCTTTTTTGTTTTTTTTTTCTTTTGGCTAAGAAGCCCGTAGGTTGTACGCCAGCCATACGTAGCTTGAACTGTGATGGCCACAATGCTTAGCTATTGCCGATCCCCAAGACGCCTTTGGTTGAATGTTCACACCTGATTCACCGTCTGCACTTCCTACATTCACTCCCGGAAATTGAAAGAGGAAAACAGGAATTGTAACCTCCCGGTCTGCTGTAGTCAGCCTCACGCTGTGCCTGACTGGCGAGTCTGCCGTCTCCGCGGCTTTCCCTTTTTCGGGCTGCTCTTCAAGCCTTCGAGTGCCGATCTTCGCTTGGGCCGGCTCCGAGGCTCTACCCTGGCTTTTCATTGGTTTCTCCCAGGGGCCTTTATCGTATCGCGCGCGCATCTTCAAGCAATCGGGGGAGGCGCCGAATACATAGACGAGGCGGTCCCGGGAATGAAAGTCCATTCCCTCGTGCTCTGGAACTCGGTTGAACAAAAAAGGTTCAATCTTGTGAAACCGTAGCGTAGGCGAAACCTGGCAGCCCGCCCAGAGTTTGCCCTTCTCCGGTCCTGGTTGGTAATATATTCCTTCCCTCAGCAGGCAACAACACTGGGAGGAAGACGATCAGGATCTCACGTATGGCAGCTGTTGGAACAAACTCCGAATCCAAGAGGTACCTACCTAGAAAAAAAGGAAACTCACTGGTGAAAGAGGAGAGAGAAAGGACCAATTGAAGTACCCGCTGGTCCCTGGATGCGTTTAGACACTTCCTTTAGCTGCTCCCAAAGACATCTCCTCTCAGATATTAGATTTGAGGTCTTTTATCTCGCAGAAAAAAATGTTTCTAATTTCTTTTGTCCCAGCAGCTACAAGGTAAAGCCTGATCAGATCTCTCTATCTCGTTAATGTCCATAGTTTTCTTCCAGATCAGCCAAATTATGCCGTTCCCGGCTTCTCATTCTCCACAGTAATGGCTTTACTACAATCCTTTCCCAAGCATCTGGTAATTCTGGCCGCCTTTCCTCACTTTGGTTTCCACCAAGCCAATCAAATCTGCCTCTTGTGCTCTTATATAATCTTTGGCCTCTCTCTGCTTCTCGACTTTACCGATCTTTCTGACATTCCATATAAGGACCTTCATGTGGAACTATTGTTGTTTTTATATTCCCCTCGCACCTTAGCGCTGCCTCTGGTTTTTCGTCTTGTGCTTAGTCTTTTGTTCTTTGGCCTTGACTTTCCCCCCTTAGAATTCAACATCTCTGATATGTTCTGCATTTTGTTCGCCCACTCTTCATTCAGGGTGATTCGAACCAGGGGAGGATCTTCCACCTTTAAGGTCATAGCACCAGTACCTGAACGCTTACTCTTACTGCTCTTCTCAGGTTCACCTCTTTTCTTGGCTGCCCTGAGGTTCTTGTTTGAAGTCATTTGTTTATCACAGAACAAGTCCCCCTCAGTCACTGCCATAGTTGACCCAGTATCAACCCTCTCTTCCAGATCCTCGCTTCTATGGGCCAAATCACTCTCCTCGGGAGTTATCTCCTTGACTACACCCTCCTCGGCTTTGTTAACCAGACACTCATCCTGAGCAATCTCTTCCGGTTCAGCAGTGTCCAGCTCCCCCCCTTTGCCATTGTCACTACTAGTACCTGACCCCGTCGGCTCGACATTTTTGCAAACACCGACCCTTACTCAATCTCAATAGGGCAATTCAAAGAGGAGAACGAGGACAGCTGACTACCGCTAAAAGTCAGACTACGAGGCTTCTTAGCCCGCAGCTGACTACTTATTTAAAGACCGAACAGGAAATGAAAAGTCGTACTACAACAACTGTAAACATTCCCTCCCCGCTCTGACTTTGATCGACTTGCCCGCACAGCGTCTTTTTTGAGAGAAGAGGTCAAGGGGCTAAGTGACTCTCGAAAGTTGTCTTTTGTATCGCGTCAAGAGAAATGACATAGATAAGATCATTGCTTAAAGAGTTTCATTGTCGAATTGATCTCGGAATTTGATCCCAATAGGAGCTGCTGCCCAAAGGTGCTTTATGAAAGCCGATCCACAGCAGTGAAATCGATCGAACGAAAACCGCTTCTTTTTTTTTTTCCTCTCTGGCTTGACTACTCTGCTTGCTTAACACAAGTCTTCACCACTTCACTACCCAGCAAGCTCCGGCTCGAAAGCAAAGTCTAAAAGTGTTGAAAGAGTGAAGTCTGGGGACAACGGTAAACGTGAGGAATGGGACCTCCAAACCGCCCTACTAAAGAAGTTCGCAAGCAAGGGTGTACGTATCCCAGGTGAGCCAAGAGGTTCAGAGTGGGAGTAGATCGGAACACCTACCTTTCCAACTAAGTCCAACGCGAGGACCCTGAATTGACGATGCGTTCCGTCGTCAGCAAGCGGTGGCCGACAAGGCCCTTTTCCCTAAATATCTTGGGAAGCGAAGAGGACAGGTTTGAAACTCATTCGGTAAGATTCTCCTGAAGGTAGGCATTTACTCAAGGCACTGATATTCTGACTCTCTCAATTACACGTGTTTTAGGGAGTTGAACGTCTTATTCTTATGAGTGGCCTATGTGAATATAAGCCAGGAGCAAGGATTCCGGAAAGTCAAATTCGATATTGCAAGTGCAAGTCGACGTTCCTGATATGAAAGTGGAGTGAAAGCCGGCCCTAAGCAGGATCCAAAGACGTTTAAGTCCAGTTCCAATCTGGATATAAAAGTCAAGTTCAATCGTCGAAAGTGATATCTCTTTTAGTCCGGTCTTCTTTTCTCTTTTGAGTCAGGTTCTTAAGACAGGAAATCGGGTTTTCTGAATATTTCTCTTCCGGCCTATGTTGTAAGTTAGTTCGAGATCGAAACTGGACCTGATAGAGACTAGACTTCTAGTAACAGTAGGTGCGCCTTCAGTTGAGGAGAGCTGTTCACAAGCAGTGGTTATGAGCTCTTTCCTGTTCCGGTTCAGAAGAGGTAATTCCTCCACTTGCACTAGTGGATTTAATATCCTTTCCTGTGCTTGTCTTGTATTGAGGTATACCGAAGAAATGAGTAAAAGTAGGTAACAGAAGGGGAAGATGGCAGAGCAAGAGCTCTTGAAGTCTACCCGGGCGCGCTTCTTCATTCATCCATTTAGGCCCGACTAAGAAGACGTGGATCCAGGGAACCTGGCTCGGGAACAGCTTCTTACTAGTAGGAGCTAATCAAAGTAAGAGAGTCCAATCTCTGAAATAGAGCTTAGTCTCCCCATAGTAGTATACTAGTAGAAGGCTTAGGTTATGACTTGATCCAATAGAGTGAGAACACCTTTCTATCTAAAAGAAATGGTGCTCGATGAAAGGATCCAGATTCCACACTATGCTGTGGGCTGGGGAGAGAGCTGCTCTGCGAAGCTGGGCCTTCAGTCTTCTTATGGAGGAACCCTACTAGAAAGAGAATAGAAAGGGCCTTCAAAAAAGAACGAGGGAGTGATGGGCTACTTTAGTCTATATGTTGCTCGTGAGCCGCCAAGTACCAGTCTCGCAACAGTATTGGCGCAAAAAAAAGGATCGGTCCTTCACTTGCTGATCGTTCGCGAGTCGAACTCGCTCTCTTGCCACGCCTTTCACTCACTCGCTTGAGTCGGACTCAATCACTCTTTTTGTTTGGAGGATCATTCGTTCTTCACTCTCTTGCTATTACCCGCAGGGAGCGCAGCAACCAAGGTGCATATTATCATATAGAAAGAGGCGAGGCGTAGCGATTCGTACTACCGGAAAAGTTTCGCTAACCGGCAGGCAATAGAATCAGCCGATAGGCGCAAGCAAGCGTAGCGAATCACATAGATAAGCCCCTACCCGCCAGCGCGCGGATAGATAGGGCGGGCGAAGCGCGAAGGGGATGGATGTCTGAGCGGTTGAAAGAGTCGGTCTTGAAAACCGAAGTATTGATAGGAATACCGGGGGTTCGAATCCCTCTCCATCCGCGAGGTCATAAGTTCTCTCTTGCCTTATCTATAGATAATAATGAATCGGATCGACTCGACTGATATGATAGATGGAATGGTAGTTTGTGTTATGATTTAGTTAGGACCTTGTCTCCCTTTCGTTATCTTCCGCTCTCCTTGTATAGGTTGGGAAAGGGCCGGGTGGATTACCTTTGGGAGCTAAGTCGAAGATCTCGGTGGTCTTGTGAGTGGTTGATAAACTGCGATTGCAGTTTTCTTTAGGAAGTCCCATAGCTGTGAGGCTTAAGAGACAAAGAAAACGGTGGATACTTTTCTGGGTGGAAGGTGACGACCCTAATGAATCGACTATGAAGGGGGCTGTTAGCTACATCAGCACTCAAATTCCTTCATCGTTATTGCCCTGGCTTCGATGATCAACCCCTGGCACATTTAGGTTTTGATCTTCGGAAATCTTGGTCCTCAGGACCCAACACAATATTCTTCTTAGATATTTCCTTTAAAGCAAAAGGTGTTGATACGTCCTATCCACATAGAAAGCTTACCCTCTTCCACACATTACCGGTGGATGCTACAGCCGCTATCACTTTGGCTGCAGGAGGGGAATGGTTAAGTGACACTCTCGACGTCTTGTTTGGTAAACGGGATGTTTATCCAGGCGCCGTAGTCTTGCCTAACCGTTCGGCCGGAGATGCCTTTGTATGGTATAGCAAGCTGTTTAGCTACTTGTATCGATTTGCCACAGTGTGGTTAGATACTGCCTAAAGGCAGCCTCAGCTTGGCAGGATGGGAATGAAGGTTTTGGCAAGGTGTTGATGGTAGCTATAACCAGACCCAACCCTTGCAGTACTTGAGAGGAAAGATCCAATTTTTCTCTCAAGGCTGCTACCGATTCCTTACCTGTTATCCTGACGTCCTGTATGATTGTGCAGGGTTGTTCGGAAATCCCTTTGCAACTTCCTGGACGTTCATACTTTGTTCTGTAGTCTTTCAATTACCATATAAGCTATAGGTCATCGGTTGTGACGTTTACGAAGGGTCAACCCCCGGATTGAAATTTTGACTTCGGTTTCTGGTTTGTCTTTATATGATTATGACAATCGAATTTGTGAAAGTTGTGTGTTTGGCAAACATCATCGGAATTCTTTGAAGGCTAGATCATGGAGAGAAAGTCAACCACTCAAGCTCAAGCCAAACAAAGGAAAGAAAGGCCGATCTAGGGAAGGTAGACTAAGTAAGGTGACTAGCTTTGTCTGACTGGGTATGGGCCCGGCTAGCGACCGTGAAGTGGTGCTCCTTTTTTGATAGGGCTTCCAAGGTACAGGCTCAGAGCCTGGGAGAACAAGACCGGAGTCTATTTCTCTGGCTTTCTCTTAAAAAGGTGTATCCTCCTCTGCTTCTCAAAGGTATGATTCCCTTGTTCAGAAGATGGTTCCAGTCCAGGAATCCTTCGACGCCCGTCGCTTAGTCTATTTTTCGGTTAATGTCAAACTTAAAGAAAGAGAAAGAGACACACGCCTCACTAAAACAATTAATTATTTAATGCTGCACATTCGCTAAGTTTGAAAAGTCAACTAGGGCAAGAGTCGTCTTAAGGCAAGGCTAAAGGCAAATGTCAATTAAAGCCGTGGACTATGCCCCCGCGATAGCCCTCTATTTTACCAAAATACCCCTTTTTTTTGATCTCTCCCCATACCGAGGGCTTCTTTAAAGGAAGGGATCCCTTCATCGTGACACTCGCCCAACCTATAAAAGGGGCTTGAATCGGTATCTTGTTTAAGGATAAATGCTAATAGGGAAAGGAGGAGATATAATATAACATGAACTCCACTTTTGTTGGTATCCGTTGGGACGCATGCAAATTTCTCTTTCAATATACTCTAATCGATATTGATAGGAACGTGTGGCAGAAGAGAGGGCTCCTCTTTAGAGAAGCCCGAACTGAGTACCCGTCTTTGAAAGGTTTGGTTTGGTGAATCAGGAGGATATGTGTGACTGTCACCCCCCATGCTATGAGTTGTACTACTCAGTCTTTTCCCCTTATTAGTAGTTGAAGTGTAGGCCGGGATACTCTACTCGCCCAAGAATGAACAAAGGGAGGACGGCTTTATAGGGATAGGGGGCTTTTTCTCGGGTTCAGTCTCGTTCTTTCCTTTTTTTAAACAATAGAGAGAGACAAAAACTATATATTCTAATATATATATAATAAGATATTCCGGAAATCAATCGAAATCACTGGCTTCAGAGTCAATGTTGGCTCACTGAATACCAACTCGAGAACTTCATGTCGTCATAAGAGTCTCAAGATATACCCCACAACGGGAGGCTTTGCTTCGGTCACGGTAAAAGTTACAAAAAAATGATAAGATCTTAAAAAAGATATTCGGGCTTCTACCCAACCGAGTCCCCCATAACTTACCGAACGGTGAAAGCAAAGCAGGATCTCTGGAATAGATAGCCGGACCTGTTGAAAATCTGGCAGTTATTAATGGCTCGGAAAGAAAGCTGAGCTAGGTGTTCTTCCCTGAGCTTAGAAAGGAACTCTTCGCCTCGAGGCTGTACTATTCTCCTCTCCCGTGTCAGGTTTGAGAGGGTAGGCACTTCTTACAAGTACTGGGCAGTCATGGGTGGAAGGCATTGAAAGATAGGAGGAATAGTGGTAAGCGGAAAATGAAAGAAGGAGCTCTATACCTATCACCAACCAGCCTAGAGTTTAGCTTTTCGTTACCCTCAACAGCAAACCCGGACCGAGGATTAGGGCTATACCCTCCATCCAGAAAGGGAGACCCCCACGAAGGAGCAGAATCCAACCGCGCTCCTAAAGACAATAAAGCAACCCTAAATCAGTGACACACGAAAGCTCGATCCTCAACTTCGGAATATTCGAAGCAAAGACCAGAATTCCTTTCGTTGGACGGACCGGGCTTTAGGGAAGGGTGTAGAGGGGAAGTCGAAGTGGGGACGATAGGGAAATTTCTCGATTATCCTTGGAAGTGAGGTTGTATAGATGTCAGGCGGTTTGGTTTCGCCTCTAAAAACTCATTCGACTGAACTAAGGCGACCAGCCGCAACAAGGAAAGAGAGGCTCGTTTCATGTTAGCAGCTCGTTTTTTTTCTATTTTGACCAACCGGTCTAACGCAATGTTCAGGTCTTTTTGTGCGTGACGCCTAGCTAAAAATTCTATATGATTCAGCAGGTGCCACAGCATCAGCGGCATATTCGCTCTAGACGAGTCAAGATGTACCCCCGTGAAACCGTCTAAGTAGAACTTCCAAGGATTGGGAGATCAAACTGCGCTTCGAGTGTGTTAGGAGGAAAAAGTCCTCTGGCACCGACCGGGGACTGACAAGGTGGACGAAAGTAAACAAGCAAAGGCCAGAAGGGGACGGTTCTGTATGAATCGAGGGATCCGGTTCAAAGGGTGTAAGAAGCTTTTTTCTATTGGAACCGTCCACAGGGAGCCTTAGGCTCTAGCGTAGGAGAGGATCGACAGGCCCAATACAAGTTTTAGGTGGAGCTTTCTAGTGGAACTTGGCTAAGGGAGTGACTTTTGGGCGTAACAAGACCCCACTGAATACAAACACAATCCATAAATCAATATCATCACCTTGGTACTGAATACAGTCCCCGAGTCCATGTCGTGATAATAGAACAAGTACCGCCTGTATGTAGCTGTAGTTAGTCTAGCCCGAGGCCCTCCAAAAAAGCTGGGGAATCCGGTAGGGCTCTGATCGCAACCTGGTTTGATTTTTTTATCGATATTGGTGTTAAGTCCGCCGAAAAAAGGTCGAACTCATTTCGTATAGAAAGAAAGATGTGGGTTTTCGGGTTTGGATCGAAATGGAATCCCCGAAAACCGGGGCTGGAGTATTAGTATTAAACTAGTTTTCTTTCGATAGAGGACACCCATTGGGTGGAATAGAAAAATATATTCTATTAATCATTCGGCCGATTGCTTATCCTTCCTTCGCTTCAGATGGCAGACGAACTACTTTCCGTTGATTGGTAGATTGAATGAGATTGATTGATGGGCGTATTGAACAAGAAGCACAAGAGCCGGTATAGATAAATAGACAAGTCCAGCTGCCAGCCAGAGTGAATCCTAGTCAGTATTTACCAGCGATAGAATGGGACAGTCATCCGTCTAACGAGAAAATAGAGGCGTCGAGACATCTATATGACCAAGACCTTGTCACGAGTTGGACTCGAACCAACACTTCTGGGAAAGGAAATTCACTACAATCCCAGCGAACTCCCGTTATTCTAATCGCTACTTTTGGTTACCCGGTTCCCCACGCGGCCAGTGGGTACGTCCGGGGTGTCCCTTCTTTTGTTCTGGTCTTCACTTGGCTTATTACTTATATCTTCCGACATGTGAGTAGAAGCGCTGTGCATTCGCTTTCCACTTACTTAAACAAAGCGGCAAGGGTGGTCGTAGATCAGCTGCTAGCAGAGGCACTCATAGTGCTAGTTCCAGAGCTCAAGTTTACCAGTTGAAGCGCGTGATTCCCATTTGATGATGTGATTCATAACCAAATGACCCACCCGTGCGTGAACCAGCGAAGACAGGCAAAGGTTCCAGGACGGTTTCAACAGCATCGTAGCGCTTGATATGGCGTCTTGCTACTTGCCCGTATCAGAGCAAGCATAGGTGGAGACAGCAGAGTCAAAGGTAAGATATAGCGCTCCCGCTGGATCGCCCTAACTAGTCATATTGGTATGCATTTACTAGCCCCGGTATCGAGATGTTACTGAAGCTGGTGGAACTACGTGAAGGAAAGCAGCCTCTGTCTCTATCTATGATGCTATAGATCATCTTGATATAGCAGCGGAGAAATAAGTGCTGCTGCCTCTCTGCTCCTTCTACCTTTGCTTATCCTGCTTGGGTCTCGCTCACGGATCTCAACCACGAGACTAAGAATCACGCTTACGAGGCTATCTCGATCTCTATTGTGCAGCCTGAAGTGGTTAGTCCGGTTATCAAGGAGGAGAAGATGTCTGAGAAGGATTAAGTGGTTGATAGTGAGCAATCGACTAGGGAGGATGACAATGAATTATCGTTCCAGACAGCGACGGAGGATGGTGTAGAATTCGAACAAGACCCGTTGACGTCTTTGTCTTTATCTCATTCTCAAGACAGTGCAGCCCTTGCTCATCATCCGCGCGCCCCTACTATTGGTCGTGCTAGGTACGAGGTCCATCCTTCTCAGATCGAACAACTGCTTCTGAATATCCGAATGTCGAGCTGGCCGCCCTATCATCGTAGGGGACTTGTGAACGAAGTGAACAAGGGTGGGGATTCTATAATGATTTCCTGTGGAATAAGACTATACCTTCTATTTCTCGGGGAAATGAAGCACTCATTCCTCTATCGAGGAACGGACACAGATAGAATCTAAAGGTCAAGATAGAAATGCCATACTTCTAAGGGTCCAATAAAGGTAGCTGAATCCCTATGAATAGGTTTGATTGGATGGACTGGGGATGCTTTGCCCAGTGGAGAAGGAAGCCAAAATGGGCTAATAAATTAGATAATCTGTTAACAGAGGAAGGCAACACTAGCAGGCAGGCACAGGACTCTATCTTGATGAATGTGAACTCCATTATCAAACAAACAAATAGGCATATTTTTTGAAATAGATTAATAAAGGTAAAAGACCTTCCGCTCAGGTTTCCAAAATTTTGGAAAGAATTCTGGCGACTGATCGAGGTTTTTTCCTCACGTGGAGAATATCAAGAAAAGAGGTCAGATGAGGGGCCAATAGTACTTTCCTCACTTGAATTCCAAAAGAGGTAAGTCCCAACCGACTATCTAGATTCAGGCCAATTTCTTTGTGTAATAAACACATATCAGCCAAAAAGATTGCCAATAGAATCCAGAGAATCATGGACAGGCCGCGTTCATTCGGGAGAAAAATCTTCGCTCCAGCTTAAATTAAAAAAGCTGTCCACTCAGCCTACATTGGGAGACAGAGAGACTGGTTCAACTTGACATGGCAAAGGTAACCGGTTAGGTTTGAACCACGCGTTCTTATTCATAACTCTCTTCAAATTTAGCTTCTCCCGAATAAGAAGGGGCAAGGTTTTATCCCGCAATTCAGAGGAAACTAGAAGGTTCGGCAAGCTTTTTTGACTCTAACTAAGGAACCAATCCAGCACCCACCCCTATCCCAAACTAAGGAAAAAGGACTGGGTTGAATAAAATAAGATGATGAGGAAATTCTCCCTGGTGAAATGGGAAGAAGTAATTCAACCGAGAGATGGAGGAGGTCTGCGCATATCTCGAATCGGGCAATGAAACAAGTTCACCCCAGAAGAAAAAGGAATGTAATCAAATAGGCCCTATCCAAGTAAAAGCACGGACGGGACTATAGGCAGAAGCTGGTAGTTTAACCTATCCTAGTAGAAAGCGCCACCGTGGAAAGCTTCTTTCTTCACCGCGGATGCGACCACTGAAAGAAATCACTGGAAGGACCCCCATGACTACGGTTTGCCCGGAACCTACTGAGACCGGATCATGAGCTACTAGAGTTCGAAAAGCATGTCTTTACAACACAGCGCCTAGAAGAATGCTGATTTGCTTTATTTCTGCTCTTCTCTGTTTAGGGGGAATTTGATAGGATAGAGATCGGTCTTATAAGATTGCCTTTAGCCACCCCATCCTGACTCTAGCTAGCCTAATTGAAACGGTCTTGGAGCAAAAAGGACGATTTATCCCCACGGTGCGGTGCGGTAGACTGCTCCATTGATAAGAACTGCCTTCCTCTACTAAATCTCTCCTTCTTTTGGTTACATACCTCCTGCATGTACTTACTTCTGCATTTCCCTCCCCACCTACTTCCTGGTGGCTACCATCTCCCATCTCGCTCTAGAAGAGAAAGGGGGGGAATAATACCTGGGACTATCAAACAAAGGTCCCACAGCGCCGACAACAGCCTAACCGGAATTCTATCGTGCCATTTTATCCTTTCCGGGTGGGCAAACAACTAATGTATTGATCAAGACTAAAACAAAACTAATTACATTGGCATGATCGTTGCTTAAAACGCGGTTTCCTTGCTTATCAGTTGGCCGTAGAATCAATATTTGAGCTATGGGTCGATCCTGTAGCAGGAAATAGGGTTGCTCGCTTCCTGAAGTGAGCTATTTACTATTGTAGTTTCTCTCTACTGGTGAGCTACTTAGACGAAAGGCAAGAAAGAAAGTAACTAACCGAAATTACTGGAGTATACCCCTCTCCTTTATGGCTTGCCCGCGCTGATTGGCTTGCTTTTCTGAAGAATGGAGTTGGTGGACAGACAAAATCCCAACCTGGACAGAGCGATTTGAAAGAGCAGAGATTGGAGATTGATTCAATTCAATAGCTTTGGACAGAGACAGCCGGGTGTGAGCAACTCTCGTACTCTATTTACTGGATCGTGCGTGATTGATGGATTCCTCTTTTACTAGCTAGTGCTATATCTATGGATTGAGTCAGGCAAATTATGTTAGATATTGATCGAGGAAGGCTGCTTTCTAGTCTAGGAAGGCGATGGCGCAAGTGGAGTGAAAAGCTTTGAGTGGAAGGAAGGTCCTTGTTCAGCTCCGCCTATTCATCTCTTTTTTCAAATAGTGAAAGCAAATTCCCCTGTTCTAGTTCTCACTCTGTTTTGGGGACCCCCCAAGACTATCTTTCCCTTTGTTTCCTAGTCTATAGGTCCAATCTCATCTGCTAGCGCTTCTTCGTTGCTTGGTCGGGACACATTCATCGATTTCTTTTAATTGTTCCTGGGCTTGCAAGTGACTTACTGCTTTTGGCCGTTCTTGCTGTCTTAAGTCGTCCTCTTTCTTTATAAGCTGTTAATTGATTTCGTGCCTACCCTAAGGCTAAGGGGGGAACTGCATGTCCTACTAGTCGGATAGAAGCCTACCCACCTACCAGCCTACCTTGTTCATATCGAGCCGGACAGGAGAGACACTCTTTAAAGTTAATAAATTCCTTTTATAAGCTTGAAAATAGGCGCTGTAAATCAATTCAAATAGATAGGGGAGTTCCGACAGCAAGCCCTTTCTCGCCCTTTCTAATGTCCTAGGCGAAGGCAGTGCAGGTGAAACCCCAATAGATCCAATTTTTTTTATCGCTCCACATAGCTCACGACCCGGCACGAAGAAATCTCTTAGATGGGCGGATGCGAATCTGGATCTATCAACGGAGCAATTCCATTCAAGTCGTAGCCGTGTCTGACCCCCTCAATCTTTCTTTCCGGAGTGAGTCAGGCGGCAAAGCCTTTAATCCTGATAAAAGAAAAAGTTTTCCCACCCTCCAAGTATCCATAAATGGAATCGGTTTGAGTGAATTACTTACCGTAGTCAACGCCAATAGGGAAAGTCAGGTCAAGAGAGAGTCTCTTTCCGATTAGTGCATCTCGCACTTCCAATTCATTCCGAGTTAGAAAAAGTAAGTTCCTTCCCGACTAAGACATTGAGCAAGGTGAATAAGTTTTCCCAGATCTAAAAAAGGTCTCAGAAGGAGAAAGCTCGGCTTACTTCTTTCAAACCAGTAGATAGGTTGTAGGAAAGGGCTAGACGGGATGAGGAGATCAGATGCGGAAAGGAGAGTCAAACAGAGCCGAGTACTGATCAAGAGAGCTGCTTGTGGATAGCCTTCGCTTCCGGCTTCCGGGCTTCCCTTCGACGATGTAGTTTTCTGCGCTGCGCACCCTCTTTGCCGATTGAAGAAAGCCTTATATGATATGGTCTCAAACCTTTCTATGTTATTAGTAAAGAGCTTTTCTTGCTTGTTTAGTAAAGTCACGCTTTTCATTTTGATAGGAGTAGGAGTAGGTGCTTGCTGGGGCCGGGGTCAGCCGAGTCCTCGACCGGGTACTCGGCCAGTAGATCCGCTATAGCTTGCTCTTTCATCGCTTTTCGGAAAGTGCACGTAATGTCAAAGTCGGACAACCTTAACAAAGGACCGGTTGCTTCAACATATGCCTGGATCGGATCAGACCTCGTGATCAAAAGAACCTTCTAAGACAGGAGGTAGTGACGGAGCTTCTCAGCCGCAAAGTTACATCTAAGAAAGGAAGATGGCATAGAATGCAAACTGTTAGAGAAGGGGCTTTTATGGAGAAGGAATTCTTTCGCGTCTGAGGGTCTTTTAAAGAATAGGTTGTTTGCATCAATACCAGTTGTTATCCATTTAGATTGCTGTCTAGTGGTACTTTCTAGAGCGAAGCTGCCATCCAAAGCATTCTTTCTAAGTTAGAGTACCGCCTTACTTAATACCAATCCTACTCAAGACGGCTTTCTTCCCAGTAAAGTAAGGCTTCCCTATCAGGATCTTACTAAAGACGGATACCTTCCTTCCCTTTCTTTTTCTTGCTCCCTTGAGTGCTGAATACTGTCTACTTTGCAATGAAAGCTGTTTTGTCATTACATGGTTTTGTTTTGGTCTCAAAGATTTCAATCTTCTATAATTTTCTCGTGGAAGGAAAGATTCTTTTATTATAGGTAAATGTATAATCTCTCTGTACAATCTTCATGCCCCTTTTCTAGTATTAATCTTTTATTGGAATATATATAAAAGCCGGCATACAGATCCTCCTTTTATTATTTTTCTTAAGTAAAGCTGGCTAGCCAAAGCTTCTTGAATGACCAACTCTTGCTCGTCCTTTTGGACCTTTACTTTGAGTTCACCAACCCATTTTTTAATTAGAAGGCAGTAAGGGAAAGACCACTTAGAGCAGCGGAGGTACGGAGAAAGAGATTGAGTGGTAGCGATCCCTCATCAGACAGATTTCTTTTCCTTAAATGGACCAACACACAGCTCTATGCTTAGCGTAACTCGTAACAAGACCCTCTCCACTCCAGACTCTCATCAGTTTCAATCTATATCTAACGTGAGGAAGCCGCTTAACAAGGAAAGCTTCACAGCCCTCCCTGCTTGCGCTAGTTAGTTACAGGGTCAGCCCTCCCTAACTTTAGCTATGGAGTCTTGCTTGAGTAAGTGGTAAGGTAAGTGAGATTGGAGATGGTTTGGTTCGGAAAACACAAAAAAAGAAATGAATCGAGTCAAAATCGAAATCGGGTAGGAATCGAACCTACCGGCCGGTTAGCCCGCGTTCCAACCGATTCACCTCCTTCCTCCACTCCGTCCTCCCAAAGTATTATAGTTTGAATCACTTTTGCATTTTGAATTCCTCCATCTTTCCAGTGCTTCTGTTAACATCGCTGCCATATTCTGGCCAGACAGGACAGGGTTTACTTGCCCTGGATGAGCCAATTCCCATGCGTGCTTTTGTTCCAAAAGAGCGTTCATTTCTTCTTGGATCCGGGCTAATTTGGCTGGTGAAGCCTGAGCAAGGCCAAGCTCCCTGGCCACCCTGTCAACGAAAGAGGTTGACGCTCTTCTCCCACTTGGATTATAAGCAGTAAAGAATTCGCTGAGTTCCGTTCGAATTCTTTCTGCCGTAAGAGGGAGATTTTCTTGCTCTGCTCCATCACTAATGCTCTCCTCTACCGAGGGGATAGATGGGATAGAAGGGATAGATGGAAAGGACGGAATTGGAGTCAAATTATCTGGTACCGGGGGAAAAGATCCCCATGAGCCGGAAGCTTGGGCGAGGCCCGCATTAGATGGACCTGCTTCTTCCCCCCCGGAAGCGACTGGATTAGGGGGAACTACAGGCCCAGCTTCCGGTTGATTCACGGAACCGCTATTTGCGCCGCAAAAGAATTTTCAAAAGTGGAAATCAGAAAAACTATTGCAAAGAGCGGACTCCCCCCCACGGAGCAAGCTCTTAATTGAGTCAATGATATAGAGAGGAGTCGATTGCAAAAGACGAATCCTACTTTTATAAGCAAAGCACAAAACATGTCACTCAAACCGAGTATGAAACAAAGGAAATAGAAAACGGAGAATAAAACAAACAAGATCAAAACTTTATATAAAAATATATTTCGAGTCTTGCGTTCGTCCTCACTGAACCAACTTGAATCTGACCTACGTGGCAATGGTGCATATTGTGGTTGTTTCGGTACTTCTGTCAGCCTTGCACCTCTATTGAGTAATGCCTGAGTCGCAGCATCAAGGTCTGACCCAAATTGAGCAAGGGCGGCCAGAGTTGGGAAGGATTGGGCGTCAAGCACACAGTCGATGAAGTAGATCCGGCCCAGGGTTACCCTGCACTTGCAAGACGGATCGAAGGATGAAGCCGAGACGTCAAGTTAAGATTCCACAGCGGAGATGAAGACCATCAGACACCGATTCTGAGGATTCGGGAACAGTCCAAGAGAGAGATTGAGTCATCTGGTTGGAACACGACTTGGGAGACCTTTCTTGATGAGCAGCTCTACAGGTGTACGATAAAGACTATGTAAAGACTATGAAGCGCTGGAAGAACACTGATGGCAGGACATCGATAGTTGACGACGGTGGACCTGGGGAGGAGCACTTTAAGGCGTGCCCCAGCATTACCAGCATCTAGTATTTAGACAAGTAATTATTGGAGCCGGCGTATGAGGCGCAAAAGGACAGATGGCATTACCAAGAACCGGAGATGGTACGACTGAACCTCGGCACGGCACGGAGGAGGTGTCGAAGATGATCGCAATCGTGGCCGAGTTGCTTTCAATGGGCCATATCATACACAGTTTTTTTATTTGTATTCGGGATACCGCCGTACCTGTTCCTATACATCCGTCCATGTACAGAACAATCCTCCTTTTGTTTGGAGGTACGGTAGGACTCGCTTATATCCAATGCTTCCGCTCCATAAGGTATTTATCTCCTATCTAGCTAATGACTTTTCGAGCTAATGAGTTCTGAGTTCTCCCCCTTGGACTGGTAGACCCACCTTATAGTGTTCTCGGGCGGGTCGATAACTCCTTCGCTATAAATAGCTCACTACCTGGGTTCGCCTTTTGTAATAAGTAGCACTTGACTTCCTTTTCTCCTCCCCGGAATAAGGTAAAGGCTATGAAGCCCTTCCTTCAGCTCGATCAATAGAGATAGATGCCCCTCTTCGAGCTGCTCCGCCCGGGGCTACCGATTTTATATAGCTAGCTGTCCCTTGCACCGCCTTAATCAGGGTATCTTTACCTCATAGATAGAACTGAGATGTCCTTCTTTCTTATAGTACTTTACCCGGGATAGAAGGAGATAGAGATGGAATTTACCTGCCCTCATAGATCGGCCTTACGGGCCGGCAGGGAGGGTGGTTATCTCCTACACACTGGAAGTTTTTCAAGTGGTTCAATCCAAATACATACAGGAAGTTCAAAGCTTGGGCAGAACAGTTCCACTTGCTGCTCGCTGAAGCTCGCTTTCTCCGCCAGCTCTATCTTATGTAGTGTGGTGGCCTACTAACCGAACTAAACGGAAGAAAGGGAACACAGCTGCCATGAGGGAAAAGCTGGAATTTGAAAACCTGCTTCTGAGGTGAGCATTTATACACCTTTACTACCCTTGAAATTCCAAAAAGGAAGAACACCTCCTAAACGATTTGACTCTGGCAGGTTAAATGGCACCGGTGGGGTACGTGGTCTATGATCTATACCGTTGATAAGGTTAAGACCGCCTACGACATGGCGAGGAGGGAAATCTTGCTCACGAGCCCCTTTGGTCGGACTTTCGACTTGGGAGGTCGGGTAACGAGACAGAGAGGGGCGAGCACTAATTTCCGGACACCCCGGCGATCCCCCACGAATGATGAGACATGTCTATGAGATTCGGGAAGGGCCGGAACTAAATGAGTGGATGGCTGGAAGAGATCCCCCTCCCCCTAAGCTTTTGAGTTATGATGAGTTCAAGCTCCATTTCCTAATGGGTCGTCTGTCTAGGCGGGTCGAGGTACCGACCTCGGGAGTTGAGACCGGGGGCTCCAATGTCAATGAAGCTGAGAGTTCTAGGGCTGCTGAGGAAAGAGTGAGGCATGTCCCCCCCCAACTTCCCCAGATGGACAGTGCCAATACCTAAACATGGGGGCAAGATAGTGTATGAGACACTTGAGAACGTTACCGATGAGAATATCGAGGGATTACCCCTTCCTCCGGGCGAGTGGGTATGAACCTCCACTCATAAATACTTTCTATATTAATCCCATGGCTATCTCATTTCTTGTTACTCCCTCGCAGTTCCACAGGTCGGTGATGGAAGAGGCGGTACGCCTGATCGCGGCAACCAAGAACAAATGCTACGAACTCGGGTCTAAGTTGGTGGAGTTCAATAGGGTCAAGTTCTCGGGCTAGGAAGAAGACTACCAAGGCAAAGGCAGCTGCTACTCCCAGCGCAGCTACCATAGAAAAGAAAGCCAAGTGGGTGCCGTTGAGGTCCGTCTTCCTGATCAGAAGAATCTGGGCGGAACCTCTCTCAGAAGACCCCTTCCAACGATCGTCGTCTTCCGCAAAGCGATGCTCGAGTTCCTTATGAAACTATTATGGGGGCATAACAAATCAAAGGCCGGATTCTCCTCCCCTACCCATATCCATAAGTGAACTCCTGCCTCAAACAAAGAAAAGAGATTCTCACGTTCCCAAGGGAAGGGTTACCTACCATAAAGTTGGGACAAGAATCTCCACTTAGAGTTCCATCGACATCACACATGGGATGGACTCTAACTTGTTTTGTTCAAAGACTTCTTCCGACGCTTTCCGGGAGTCGAACAATGGTCGCCCCCCGTCCTTTCTTTCTCTCGGTCCGGTAGCGAGTAGCAGTCGCAGTTCAGTTCCGTAAGTGAAGGTCAGTTTCAGTTCAGTACTCTTGGGCTACTCGTAGATCAAAGAGTTAGTTCAGTTCAAGCGGATCATAGTGAAAAAGTGCCCCTTAACCTAAACTGAGATAGGGGAAAGTTCCAAGCACAGCCAAAGAGAAGTCCAAGCCCTGACAAGCGTACGAAAAGGTCAGGTTTTTATTAGCCATTCTTTTCCTTAGCCCTATAAACGTGCACTAACTACCTAAAGTGCTCGCTAGCCGTAACGGAAGGAGTTGATTGATCAAAGTCACTAGCCCTACGTTCAAAGTCGACTACCCTCAACCTCAAAGCGTTGACTTTCTCTGATCCGAGACGCTTGCTCGTAACTATCAGTCACTTTCCTGCTGGAAGAAGAAAAGAAAGAACGATCTCTTCTCTTTCTCTAAGCCGACTTCAAAGTCAAGTGAGAACCAACCGCTAAGATGTCAAATTCGGAAGTGAAAAGCAAATGTTCTTTGACTAACTCCCTATCTCGAAAAGAGGTTGTGTTCCTTCTCTCTGCCTTTTGTTTGTTGCTTTCACAACGGCTAAGTTTGAATCTTGTTTAAGCGCTTTTTCTCTGCTCTTCTAACGCAACTGAACGGTGCGAGCGGAAAGAGCTCTGTCTCGGTTCTCTTCCCTGACCGCGGGCTAGCGCTCTCTTATCTGCTTTGTCTATCGAGCCGTCACGGTGAAGGGAAAGAAAGCTAAACCGAAGACAGAGAGAACAAAACCGGGAGCCGGCACCGCTTCTATTCCCAACCGCCGAATTTTCCTCCCTATCCCCTTTCAGTCGAGCTCTTGTAGAACCTTAGCCGTCACACGCACTTGACCTGGAAGAGCCAACCACACTCGAAAGAGGAACCCGCGAACGTAGTCTTAGGAACGAGATTGAATTGTATGCTCGCCTTTTGACTACAATTATCTAAACTGGAACCGGCAGCGAGCAAGCATACGCATAGCAGCACATAGCGCGCCAAAAGGCTACGTACGCGAGGCTAGACGCGAATGAGAGCGGTGCGTGAAGGAATGACTATTCAACCGGGGAATTTGTGTAGAAAGATAGAGAGGCGAGAGAGAGTATGAGGCCGGTACTCAAAGGAAGCAGCCCTTGGAAGAGAGTCCGGAGACGCCAAGAAGGGCGTAAGGATCAAACAGAAGGCAAAGCGCCATAAGGTCTATGATGTGGATAGATCGAGCTCGGAGTCAGACATCCCGGAACTACCTAATCCCATAGGCACTGAGTTAGAAGGATAAGGAGACCAGGTATGGCATAGCTTTATTGTAATTGAGTTCGGTGCGCTAGGCACACTGCTCATCCGCCATCCGGAGGTACCGAATCAGTGCTATCATCTACGGAGAAGTTATCTTGCTTTATTAAGAGCAGGAAAACGAGACTAGAAGTTCCGAAGAAGTAAATAGCATAGAACTCAAAGCCGAAATTGCAGAGATGCTGCCTCGGGTTCGTGATCTGGTAGTTCTGGCGGAGCTTACCACGGCCGTTATGGCTCTCGCGAAGCACGAGGATTTTAATTAACACGCTCTTGGCTGCCGACAAAGAGCTGAGTGATCGCCTAGTACAACTTGGTGGTGGACTCTAAAAAGGTGCTCCATGACAGGATGCTGGCTCCAGAGGCGGAGTCTCTGTTGGCTGATGCGGGAAGGCTCTCTGCGGAGCAGGCGTCCCGGTGTCAGAATATATAAGAAGAGTTGAGGTCCGAAGCGGCCAAGATTACTAAACTAAAGAGATGCGAGAGCTAGAGGGCCGGCTTCGGTACATCAATCAATCACTGGAGAAACTCCTGCAGCGCGCTTCTTCTCCACCAAGCACGGAAGTTTAAGAATAACTCTAAGTCGCTGGCTACCTAAGGAAATGAAAAAACTAATCGATTTATTAGCCCGGAAGCAGCATTTCGCATGCATCATACTGGTCTTCCTAGAGATGGTTAAGTAAGGCGATGAAATGTCAAGGGTCCGAAGGAGATTGTTCGTTCGATGTTTAGCTCTTCCCGTCGCGCCCTATTTTATTTACGATATAACAAAGACTATAAACTCTAGCTCTATAATCCACTAGCTACTAGAATCTTGTTGGACCTTTAAGCACTCTTTCTCTTATCAAACTCATATCGGCTAATCGGTCATTGAGGAATACTATAGGACAGGTCCGGCAAGCTCGTACAAGCCCGATACGATCAAGGGTGGAAGTACACAAGCTGAGCAGAGAAGCTTTGCGTGGGAGGAGATCAGTTAGTCTTTTTTGGAACTTTTTTTTGGCTGATTGTATGGGTGATTTTGCCAAAGTTGAGCCTTTCTGTCCACTTCCTGTGCATGTCAATCAATCTTTCGCATGGACACAGATTTCGTTCTAGCTTTACCTGACTGCATGGATCGGGATTCTATTTTTTAGAGTCTACTCACACGGACTCCTCGCAGATGATAGCCCCACCACCGAACCTTATTTATACACTTGCGTAGACCGTCCTCTTGATCAGAACTTTGGCGCTCAGATGATCAGGTATTCTGGAGAGGTCTTTCAGAGCCTTTTGACAGTCTCCGTCATCTGGCTCCTTCCCATCGGATCTGACCTTGGATAACCTTTAGCTAATCGACCATGTGCACCTTGCTTGGGACTCGCTAGCGCCTGTTAAGGCTAGTCATCATTAGGTCTTTGTCATAGAGGATTAGAAGTGATCAGTCCGCTAGTTTCTTTGAGAGCAGAAAGAAGCGGGGTAGAGGACATTCCTTTATTGAGTTCGCTCCGGGCTCTCTTCTGACCACGAGTGGCGTACTATGGTATGACGGTTGAGCTGTCTGGTCAATCCAGTTCTATATCGTATTCGTCTAGAGCTAGACTAGAATGATTATCCTAAAGTTTTTCTCTCCCGCATTTTTATATATGGGGGATGTGCACAGTAGGTTCACGGAAGAACACCGGCCGATTTCTTTTTTCAGGTCTTGGAATAAGTTATCAGCGAGGTTCTAGGGAGGGGTTGGACAATCACTTTTAGATACAGGCCTAGAAAGTTCATAGGACGAAGTTCTTTTTCCTGAAGGCTGGTCTATGAATACCTCACTTTTGTTCAATGAAGAAGCAGACCAAGGTTAGCTTGAAAGAGTCTCGGTCGGTCGCCCTGTTCCGATTGACTTCTTTGTGCCCGTTCGTGCCGAATAAGATAAGATCGAGAGGGTTTTGGCATGAACTTTAGTGAAACCTATCCTGCCGAATATCCGTTTCTTGTGAAAAACCTCTATGTATATCCATACCCCCTTTGGGTCGGACAAAAAACTAACTCAAGAACGCAAGAGAAGTGCTTTTGACAAGAATATTGTTGGTATGTGCCATCGCACACCTCCGTTACTCTTTAGGAGGCATCCGCCCCGGATAAGATTCCGTTTATGGCCATTACACAATGAAATTCTTTTTGGCGAACACGAATCAGAGATCTATCCACTATATTCACAGAGCGCTCACCATGGGTCCCAGGTTTCTCTAGCACTTATTCGGTATCTCCTGATTGGAACCTCAGATCCATCGACAGATGAGCCTTTGCATGAGGGATATCCAATTCCATATGTTAGGTTAATACTTCTTTGTTCTTAGCAAACGGCAGTTGATGAGAATCAAGAGTAAACCACCACTAGCAATTTCCCATGCTTGCTTCACCTTGCAGAAGTCGGTTTTTCTGTTGTTTGATTTGCCAGCTTTGGTCAGCTGGACTTTTGATAAACATGCGCTCACAAATCTTCGTTTATTCTTTTGTGGGCTGGCTACAGGCCACTTAGCTCGAATAGATCTGATTTGAATGAATCAGGTTTAGTCCACTGCAGGATTAACTTTACCGTTTTAGAACACACAGTTTCCCGTTCGGCCCCAATCCAATCTCTGGTTTTTTTTTACTATTTCTCTTATTGATTGTGTTTGCTTTGGTTAGCCGCTAAAAGATGATCCAGAATCTACGACCACCCGGAATTCCATCATTTGCCAGTCTTCCCCCTAAAAGGCAGCGAGAAAGCATCCGAGAAGATTCCAGTTTCTTCTTAGACCATCGACTAAGCCCCCTGTTTTCTAATGGAGTTTCTAAGAGGCCCGGGGAGAACTCCTTTGTTCCAAAATGATATGGAAAAGAAATCCCGGAAAAAGGGAATAAAAAAAGAAGCTCTTCAGGGCTATATTGGAAAGGTACTGGGGACGAAGTCCAAAGAGGATACCAGCAGAGTCCGACATCCATAGGAATATATAACATTATACGAATATACCGTTTACAGAGCAGCACACACTTCTCACTCACTCTCTTATAAATAAGACTAGAGGTTGAAGTAGAAGGCTCAGAGACTACCGACTCAAACTTAGACTTGGATTCTTGTCGAAAGACTATAAGCTTTGAGCTTAAGAAGAAAGACAAGTATAGCTTAACTAACATGTCGGACTTCTCATCCTTCCGACCTATCAGAGATCGATGGAAAGCTTTTTTATTTCCGCTATCGAAGAGCATGCATCATCTGCTTAAAGAGAGAGGATAAGGAAGCGAAACCCTCTGTGTGAAAGCACCCAATAAAGTCAGAGATATTCATCAACCAACATGAATTTTGGATATGTATAGCTTCAACTCCCCCTTTCTGAAGAAGTTCTGGCGCAGGTGCCTTTGAATTAAGACTTCCCTATGCTCATTAGATCTGAACCGCTGGTGAATTTGTCGGATAGACAGATCTTTGTGAAACCGAATCAATTGCTTGGGTGATCGCCCTTTAGCCTGTTGTTTGGCGAAAAAGACTCCCATGAGTTGGTTTGGTATAATGGGTAAAACTAGCTCCTGGTAAAGGTATACTGGAGTCATAGCGGCGGCCATAAGTCTTTCTTCATTGGTTCATGTTGTGCTTCCCAACAAACTCCTTTTCCTATGCACAGAAAGAAGTGGAATCCAAGAAATGAAAGCTTATACTGCCTTCTTTCGTAGCTCTTTCTCGTCGAACCCTTGTTGCCCCCCTCGGGTAGACATAATTGGTACACTAATTCTTAGATTTGGAGAGAGGAGATCATTGACTCACCAATCCATGAGTCATTATACTCCACGGATTAATGCGATCCACCAATTGACATTTAAATAGAGTGGTCTCTGTTCATTAGGCGAAGAAGCTTTAAGAAAAAAGAAAGGGGTACTCCGAGCCAAGCACCAGCCCTAGTAGGTGCTCGCTGCCTATGCCAAATGATCTTTCTTTGGTACTACCTTCCTGGCTAGTTTTGCCTATGTAAATGAATAGTCAAATCAAATTCCTCAAGACCATGAAAACTTTCCTTTCTTGGGCATACTTCTGTATGAAAATGGGACTTGCGCCTTCTTGTGAGTGAGGAACATCCAAGTCAATAGCTAGACTTTTTCTGGGTGAAGAATTCGGATCACGACCCGGTACGCGTGGCGGGGGTAATAATTTCAATCAAAAGGCTTAGAGCGGCCCGCAATGCAATGTTAGAAGAAACATCGTAAAGAACTGAAGCTAGCAGGGTTTCGGCTTGAGTGTGACATTGATGCTTCAAGGTCGATGACAGAATGGTACAAAGAAATCAGGAAGACAGCGATCATTAGAAATTCACAAATGAGAAATGCGGCTCATTCCGTTTAAGGCAATTACTTCCAATCTGATGAGAGGAAGGGAGCGCAGGTATCATGCTCGAGATATCGTACTGGGCCAGCCGCGTGCTCACCGCTATCTTTATCTGATTGTGCTCATCTCAATCTAACCCGATGGTCGGGGGCGGGATCCTCATGCAATAACTTGATCCGTGTATGCGCTCCTGGCTTTCCCAGTTATCGGCCACAAGGTTGGTGGCGGCCACCTTCCTTCATTCAATGCTGCGTATCTATCGCTAAATCTGTGTCGGAGATCGGAGCGCTACACTTCACTTATAGGGGTCCAGAGGGAAGAGCAAGGTCACTCCGCCAAGAGGGAAAGAATCGAACCTTTCGTCTCATGTGACACTCCTCAGCCCGAGGACAATCTCTCAAAAAAATACATTAAGATGTTGTTGACCTGTTTTTCTTTTCTTTGCTGATTCCTCTCAATGAAATTTGCCATGTTGCACTAAGTTACTTACGGATGTATGCATGCAGTCCGGGAACACTTTGGGGTGAACACCCATCCAAACAAGTAGGGTCAATAGTTCAGCATTTAGGCCGTAACATTTAGCAACAAAAAAATCTTTAACCCAACAAGTGCTCTCCGAACCAAGCTAGATAGTCTCCTATCACTAGGCTCACCAACCAACCTGGACTTTTCTTTTTATTATTCCTACCGGATATCAAAACAAACCATAAGGGTTGTTTCCAGCCATGAGTTCCCCTATAACATAAGCGCTCTTGGGTGGGGTGGGCCATTCCATCAAATCTTTGAGAAGGAGCCCAATCTCGTATTTGATGGTCGGCGTGGCGATAGGCTTTGCTTCTACGACTGCCTTCCCAGCCGTTGAAACACTAAGCGAGAACGGTAAGGGGCGCACAAACAATGTCGTTGTGCGGGGATGCGATTTGCCAAGCTGGGGCAAACAAAGCCGTCCGGCCCTACCGGATTAGGAATGCGAAGGCCTCTCCTTCGAAAGGAGACCGGGGAAAGAAAGAGCTATGCTATTGACCGACCCTTTTTTCTCATTTTGTTTGAAGCGCCAGTAGTTGTAGCTGTGGGTAGGGCTTTCGTTCTTATCGCTCCGGATTTAGATCTATATGACCTCCGGGCGGTAGAAAGTCAACCTCTTCCGTAGAAGCAGGTAGTAACCTAACCTTTAAGAATTTGTTCAAGGGGGGGCCTCTTATCTATCAATGGAAAAATCTCCATGTGTGGCGTGATAAGGAATCCTAGAAAAGACCGATTGAGACTCCCTCCACGGTCCCACGAAGATCTCTACGTACTTGTCCAGTCCAGGACAAGTGAGATCTTCCGGTCTGCGTGCGTGGGAGCAGCTCAAACAAAGAAGAGTCTGGTCCGGTCTGAATTCAGGCACGGCCCGCCCGTCTGCTGCTAGGTCCGGGAATGGCGCCAGGCGAGGGCGCCGCTATGCCCCTTAATGAATCGAATGGTCCTTCGACCTTCGTTTGATTCCGACGGCCGGCATAGATCTCATGAGACCCGCCCACTATTACTACGAAAAAAGCCCTGCCCTTTTCCTTCGCTACTAGGAAAGTAAGCAACTTCTATTAGCGCCGGACCTTGAGTCGAATTGATCGTGTCATGTGCAACGTCCATCAATGATGGTTCATTAATGTTCATTGATTTAGACTCCTTCCCCCTTCTCAACTACGAAAAAGATCGAGAGGGCCCGAAAGCCCCCAAACCAAGAACGGAAACGGAAGCCTTTCGATTCACTTCCCATTCTCTCTTAAATAAATAAAGCTCGCCCTCGAGCCCTGGGCCGGTCGGCCGGGTCTTTCCCTGTTCTTCTGTTCCCTCCACGAGAAAGACGCACGGAAGAGGTATGCCCAGCGCGCAGAGGATCCGTTGAGAGTTTGTCTCGGTAGGGAACTGTACGATCTTTTCCCCTATTGTATTGAATCAATAAAAAAAGGGTCAGCGCTACGGCCCCCTATTGTTTGATCCAATATTGACCGGGGACGAGCCCCGACTTCCATAGGTCCTTGGTTTGACCTCCTAATGAGAATTGAGGTCCTTGCTTTTAAGAAAGCGGAGCGGGGGCAATTTCTCGTACTTGCTTAGTGTGCCCCCCTTTCTTCGAGTGCCCCGCCCGGTTCACTGGGCTGTTGGCCTACCAAGCACTTGCCCGCAGCTCCTGCCGCCCGCCAAGCGGGCGGAGCGCTCGTTATCTTGACTTTTCTCTCTGCTGGGGCCCTCCCATTGCTCTAGCCATAAGCTATGGCAGCTCCAGCTCGCAACCACAGGGGCCTGCCCTGCGAGGCCAGAGTGGGCTCAGCCGTCAGCCTCCATTCGAATTTTGTTAGGGGTTCTTTCGCTTTTGCCAGATCTAGAGAGATACTACAAGTCCTCCGTCCCAGATTCCATCGCCGCGGCCATCTGGTTCACCGGTACTACCAAAAAGTCTCATGCTTACCTTACTCTTACTGATGGTTTGATTATCTTGGACCACGAAGACCCCAGTCGTGCTTCTGGTTTCCATTCCCATCATCATATTGATGATAAATCTCCTCGTGCTCTGCCATAAGAACTTGGAGTCCGTATCATGGCGAAGATAAGGTAAGGCTGTGATTCTTGCTCAAAAAAAAGACCGAACGCGTTCGAGTTATTGGCTCGTCCAACCCGGCAGCATTCATGAGTCGCTCGTTCAACTGTCCCTCGGAGACAGGGTCGAGAAGTACCATGCGCCCCCCGTCCTTTCTTTCTATCGGTCCCACCCAGCAAGAGAAGGCTCAGCCAAAAAAGGTAAGCGCCTAGCGCGAGCCTTTTTTTATTAGTTTAGTAAAGTCAAGCTTTGGCTCCCTAAAGACTAAAGAAATGGATAAAAAAAAAGGGGGGACTTCTGCAACGGGCTATGCCACCCAAACCAACTGAGGGAAGTCGCATCCGTCCCATCGCAAGCACCTACAATGTCATGATCACATTGGTTTACCCTTGTTTTTTTGGTAGTTTAACGGACGGTCGCCCCTCCAACAAGAAAAGGTATAAATATGGAAACTTCTCTGCCATTTGGATCGGAGAATTTATGGAGGAAATCGGGTTTTAAATTCCCAGAAACCGCACGATTATATAGCCAAAGGGAATAGGCCGCGCCTAAAATCATCCCAAGCGCTGCTAATGTCGCTACTAAGCTATTTCTTTGGAAAGCTCCTACTAAGATGAGAAATTCCCCGATAAAGCTGCTAGTACCAGGTGAACTCATATTGGCCAAAGTGGAAGAGAAGAAAATGGTAGGGAGATTCGGCATGGTGCTCACTGAACCTCCGTAATATCTAACAAGTCGAGTCTTATGTCGGTCATATAGAACACCAACACATAGAAAAAGGGCTGAAGAAACCAGTCCATGACTTGACATCGGTAGAATGCTACCTCCAATTCCCTGTATGTTCGATAGAGCCAAAGATTCCCCCCACTGATCGGAGTACGCCGATTACCCCCCGAACCGTACAAGATAGTTACCACCTATCATACGGCTTTCTAACTTAACTTCTTTTTCTGGTTGTTCCGCTCTGTCGATCGATGGTAGTATAAGAGATCTGTAACCCCCCGAAATTATTTACATAATGGTTCCTGCTTCCTACCCATAGTTAGCATGTATCTCCCCGGGTCATACTTGAGTATCACATCGTAGACCAGACCCCCACCCCAACTCTATCTTCCTTATCAGTGAACCGGAACATAGTGCATAGGTACTCTTCGATGCAGCGGGGACGAGACGACGTGACATACTACGATCACGTACAGAAGTGCTGCCCTTCGTCTCGGCAATATGGAACCTCTCAACAGCTCCCGTTCTTTTATGAGGTCCTATCGGGATAGGTAGGCCCAAGCCTTTCCCCTCCCCCCTCCCTCCAGAATCCCGAGGGGGAAAGAAGAAAAAAAGGAAGAATTTCTTTCTTTCATTTGAACGGCCTTATCTTGTATCGAAAGGTTTTTCGTGCTATACACCACGTTGAGAAAGACCAACCTCCTATGTACCGTACTCTTTTTGTACCTCGAAAGGGAGGTCCTCCTTATGATGCTACAGATGGCTGTCCGAAGTGCAAGGGGTAAACTCGGATAGGATTGTGCGTGTCGGGCCCTTCCCTTCGGGTGTCATATTTTGTTACGTTCTACCGCTGTTACGCCAGAAATAAAGGGTTCCACACGAGCTCCCGTTCTGCGGCGTGGTGGCAGGACCGCTAGGGGAGTGGCTCCGGGTGTAGATAGGGTTAAATCTGCAGAGGTCATGCAAATAAATAGGCCCCTTCCCTTCTCTTTTGGATGAATGGGGTGCTTTAGAAGGCGCTTTCCGATCTACGGTCCCTCGGAGCGAAGGGTTAGGCAGGTAGTATGGGCCTTCTGACTTCCAGCTATGTGCTGTGCGGCTCCCGCGAAGCGAATGAAGGGAAGCTCGAAGAGCTTACGGGTGAGCTTACGCTTACTCTCAGCCTCTTTGATTGGTAGGCGGGCGGGCTAAGCCCCCTACTTAAGATTCAATTCATAAGGCTAATTTTATGTTGTCGTGACGCTTTGGTTAGGCCGACTACTACTACTATAGGCTAGAGGCTAGCTACTTCTAGCTTCTATAGTGGCCCTTCCACTTTGGTGTAGTTTTAGTTTGTATTGGTACTGAATGAACATATCAAACAAAGGCGATCATATCATGCCATAAAACACTTTTATATGTATATGTATAGAGAGATCCCCTAGATATACAGATAGAATAGATGTTCATGGATAGACAAACATTCCATTGATTCTTAGTTTTTGGGCTGAAAAAGCTCGTCGATCCAAATGAATCATTCTTCTGGTCTCTCTTCACTCTCCGCCCCGAAACTGACCCACGGCACAGCGCCCATTCGCTTCGCTAAGGGAAGGCAACGAAGTTCAGTTCATGAGACCGCAGCGGAGTGGAGCAGCCGCGACGCGACCTTACCTTAGCTGGATCTCGCTGGTGCCACCTAAACGGTAGGTAGGCGGCGGATGTGTGACGTTTGGAGTTGTCGTTCGTGCACCTGTCCCCAATGGAAGAATGAGTGAGATTTTCCCCTGCATATCATGGCCTTACCACTCGGTCCCCGATGGCCAGCGGGGGATTCGGTATAGCAGCTCACGTTCGTTTGCGCTGCGCGTTCCCGCTGGACTGGACACATCTTAGCTGTAGGAAGTATGGTTCCGAAAGTGACTTCGGTTCGCCAGTTCAGGCTCAACTCCTCGCTTTACGTTAGCGGACCTACAGGTCGGGCCGGGGCTCTGCGCTCTTTCTTTCTGTGTGGGACGATACCGGGGAGAGAAGGGAATGCGTCGAGGCGGCGAACAAGACAACTACATTTTGGCTTTTCCCTCCATGAGATGAGCCCAGTGCATTGGACCGATGGATAAGAGAACTGAGCTGGCCTAAAAAGCGCTTGGGCGCTCTATGTACGATGTAGACTCCATCAGATACATATCGATTTCTTTCTTTTCTGATGGATCATGAAAAGATAGTTGTCTCATCAATAGATAGAAATAGGGGATTTCCCCTTATTCTTGATAGATTCCCTCTCTATCTCTTTCGATCTTTCAGAACAGATAAGGCTATCTATCAATCGATTTGAAAATAGCACGTTCATATCGCTTTTCGTTCATTTCCGCCACGAAAACATAGCCGCCATAATCAAATAAGAAGCAGGCGAAGCAGCTAGAAGCACTCGCTTCACGCCCTTGAATTCTTATTCACGAATGAATTGGGAAAGCCAACAGAAAGATTCGATATTCGATTCTTACTTTCGTAGAGCCGGTGCTGCTGTTGCCTGCGCGTAGGGCCGCCCTCCACTCCCGTCCCCGGGCGCTAAGGGGCTTTTGTTTTTGGAACAGACGGCAGTCTTTTGCTGACGCCTCGAATCAAGCTTTTATTGCGACATGTTATGTTTTCTCCCCCATTGCTAGTAGGTTGATGGGTCGCACGCCCGGAACACATGTTTTGGCCTTGTGTGTCCATAACTCAAAATAGGTGACCTAACGGCCGCCGCCCGACTAAACATACCAATAGTCACCAGATTCATATGAGCTACTGAGGAGTAAGCTATGATCTTCTTAAGATCGATCTGTCTTAAAGTGGTCGAGGAAGTATATATTATAGCAATCGCGCTTGGAGTATAAATGAAAGGAGTGGAACAAAGTGTCGCTTCGGGAAACATGGGTATTGAAAATCTTAAAAACCCGTAGGTTCCCAATTTTAAAGGAATTCCTGCCAAGATGACGGATCCTGCCGTAGGTGCCTCTACATGAGCTTCGGGTGACCAAATATGAACTGGTACCATAGGCACTTTGACGGCGAAAGAGGCGAAAGAAGCAATCCATAGAAAGATTTGGCGCCGCTCACTAAATTCTGTGGTTAATGATATTTGTAAATCGGTGGTTCCTGTTTGGAGAAGAATCAACAGAATAGCTAATAGCATAAAAACAGATCCAAGTAAAGTATAAAGGAAAAACTGATAGGCTGCCTTGATCTTTCTTTGTCTCGAACCCCATACCCCTATAATAATGGTAGAGTAAAGGGTGGCCCCAAAGCGGAATTGACCGGTGGTGGTTGGTCGAAGCTCCAGTAGGTAGCCACTCCCTTCTCAGAGAACCGTACGTGAGACTTCCGCCTCATACGGCTCCGTCCCGAGCTTCCGTCGTCGGCCTTGGCATTAGACCACTATCTATGCATGTATTTTCAGCCTGGACTCTCGAATCTTTTGCTTCTCGGGTGGTGGCGAACAATGGTGCTTGCGTTGCGGTAGATGCCCGCCCGTAGGGCCCCTTCCCGCCCGAAAGAACCGCTCACTAGCCAGCCGGACTAGTGGGGGCCCGATCTGGAGACATACTGAAAACCATGCCTTTCGAACCGAACGCAACGCCCGTCTTCCAAATCAAAAGAAAAAGGGCTCGTTGGGAAGAAAGATGGAGTGCGGCCTGTAGAGCACATGTAAGGCACAGTCGGGTTGCTCACGCAGCGGATCTCTCTCTATCTATAGATATCTATAGATAGAGAGAGAGAGGTGTGAAAGTAATAGCCTTATGTTATGGCCGCCCCTCGACTTACGGCCTTTACGCTACTACTACTGTGATGTGAGCGGTTCAAATTGGTTTGATCTTTCCCAATCATCCTGGCCGGAACTTGTACGGAGGTGCATGCATAAAGGTTTGGAACTCTTTTCTTATCTGAATCTTAAGGACAGGACCCTACCCTATTCTCGAACCCTCTGCCGAGCTCTACCCTGCCCGCATTTCCTTTGGAAGGGGCCAAAAAAATGTCTCCACCTGCTGCCAACAGTCTTTCTTCGGAATTCTACTGAACGGGTCGATCCTCCCCTCCCCCGTTAGTTTTAGCAACTTATCCTAAGGTCTCCTCGCCAAGAGCTCCCCGGCGACGACAGAGGAAGCAACCCGCCTGCTGTGGCGGGGCGGCTTTTTTCTTTCACAATAAGACCTGGACGATTATCCCTACCCTCGGTAGCTTACGAGTTTACGTCCATCCCTGGTCGGGTACAGTTTCCTTTCGATTTATCCCTTGTAGCCGTTACCCGAATTCGCGCAAGTGTGTCCACACCCCCCAAACTGACTTGACGAGGAATCCATTCTCGCGAACAAACACAACCCCTACACACACCTAGGAGCACTCCTTCCTGCATATCCATACAAGACCCGAGTAGGCGGGTCGAGGTCCTACGAGGTACCCACTACTCGGAGTACCCTCCCAAAAGGAAAAAGATGTGTCTGTCAGGTTCGGTTCTTCTTAGTTGGGTTGGGCGGGTTCGACCAGAAATGCTATGCTTACACACAAGACTACCCCTCTTCCCGAAAGCTTCGCGGGGACTACTTTACGACACGACGACGGACGACCGCCCGTAGGGGGTTTACTGCACAAGGCCCCTGCAGAGGAAAAGCTTTATCCCAGCGAATAGAGGATGCTCAGCTCCGCACAACATAGGGATTGGCACACTTTCGGGAAGAACATAGAATAGTAGAGGATCCAGCATGCAGAACACGGCGATCATTAGAAATTCACGAATTAGAGATGCTGTAATATACTCTTTCCCATAACTTCTCATACCAGACCAACCCACTAAAATGCAAATAGGGATCAGAAATGTGGTCAATATCACGAAGAATAAAGAGATACCGTCTATACCCAAATAAAAATTTATGTTTTCATAAGGAAGCCATCGAAGGCTTTCCACAAATTGAGATTTGGCCGTAGAAGGATCGAATTGTATCCGAAGAACAGGGGGATACAAAAAAGTAATAAGAGAGGCGCACAGACCAATCAATCGTATCGGTCGTATTCTTGAATTTGGAATGAAAAGAGGAGTAATGCTTCCTAGCACGGGACAAAGAATAGGACCACTTAGATCAAAATAGCATTGTTCTAACATAGAGTAGAATCGAACATTGAAGAGATTAATTGACAACAGTAAAAAGATGGGCGCCTAATTCCAATACAATAGGGGTCTATCAGTGCAAGTCAGCTGAACACCGTGATTGATGAGTGGGTAGGTGGGTTAGGTGCACCTCTCGCCCAGTGGGAAGTAATGAGGCTAGTCTCCCCCCCCTGAATGAAAGAGTATTGGGGCCCCCTTCCCGCGTATGCGCCTTTATTTAGATTCTTTATTTCTTTATTTTGAATTACCAATGGAGAATCTTTCTAACTAAAAAAATCTCTCTGGCAAAACGCAATTCGTCGAAGGGATAAAAAGAAGAGAAAGGTAGTAAAGGGAAGTTTTTTCTTTCCAAATAAATAAGAGAACAAAGAAACCACTCAAAAATGAAAGTTAGATAAAGAAGTGTCAGTAAGAACTAGCACTAGACTTCTTCCCCCCTTTCTCCTTTTGTGCTTCCACCCGGGCTTTTCATTCTGTTTTATGAGGAAATTTTTATTGGTTGTAGTGCGGATTAAGGAGCTGCTCCTACATGCTGTGGCTGTGGAGGTGGGTTCTGTCGCCGCCTGATAGAGGCAGAAGCGGGGGCCACCGGAGCTATCTGCGTCGAGTGTTTCGATTGAAAGAGGAAGGGAGACAATTCAAATGCCAGCGCAGAAATCGAAAGAGTCGTGCTTTAAAGTGGAATTCTTCTAAGATCCATTGCTCGATTTTGCTGCATGCTCTGCTCCCAAAATGCAGAGAAGACTTGCGCAGATCCGGGTTGGTTGGTCCGGAAAGTCATGGGAGAGGCAGGCTAAGTGAAATAACTATAGAATCTTATGAATCACGCACGGCACACTTTCTATATCTCCTCCGTCTACAAGGTGAACAGCTTAGCTTACAGCACAGCGTGTTCGCCACCACACTGGCTGGCTGGTGCATTGGCCTTACTGTAATAAGTCCGAGAGGTATGCCTCTTCGATTAGAACGCTCCATATCTCGTGACACGCGGAGCGTGGCATTTTATTTTAGAAAGTCCGTATAACATAACTTCAAAAGATTCATTCTTTATGAATCAAGTACAAAAAAAGGGTGCATTGCCTCTTTGAGTGAAGAAGAGAAGGGCTTTGTATAGACACTCTTGAGCCATGTTTTCGTCGCCCTAGGCTTACCATTATTTCATTTCATTCTATTGATTGGTTCGAGCTCCAAAGAACATATACATGGAGCTATGTCGACTTACGTACGTCTCGTTGACTAAACGATCAGGTATACCACGCCACGTATCATCCCCTCTTTCCATAGAGGAGAGATAAAGAAAAAGAAAAGATATAGTGATCGTGCCGTAAGACCTTGTTCGTTTCTACTTGACTAAGTAGTATTCCACTCGTGCAGTGGGTGTATGGGCCAGCCCATGGTCATGGTGTGGTCAGCTATGATATACTCAACTTCTTCTTTAGTAGGTTTATCTACAACATCTGGTGGTGCCCTCGTGGGCACGTTCCTCTCTGGGTCGGTCTGGTCTAATCGAAGTCAACTGACTCACATGGCATGGAATAGGGGTGAGTTTTCACCGAGCTGGTCGCTTGAGTCTATAGGCTACCTCTCCTATCCGCTTTTCTACAAGGTCTACTTTCAGACCGGGCCAAGCCTTTAGGTTGTTTAAGTAGGTTTGGGCTAGGTCGTTGCGCTCCTGCCACCTCTTGTCAAAGTAGGCTGATGGGCAAGCCCCCTCCTGTCGCAATGGTGTGGGGTGGGGCGTCAAAGGCTGTTGCCCCGTGGCCAACTCGAAGGGGCTGAAGTTCGACGCAGAGCTTTTTGGTTGTTAAGTTATAGCAGCACTGAGCAACATCCAACAGCTCCAGTCCTTCTGGTTTGCACTAAAGTGGCTTAAGTAGCCCTCGAGGAGTCCGTTTATTCTCTCCGTCTGAGCTTTCAAAGATATACCGACCGTAGGTATCTGACCATCAGATACCGACGTCTTCTAAGATTTCCGACATTTCGGGTTTTCATAAATTTCACATAAGATAAAAGCTCTTTTCATCATCAGAAAGAACCTGATTTCCGACCTCTTGCATTGCACGAAAACGAAAAACAAAAGCATAAAAAAAAGAGATTGCTCTTGTGATTCGGAATGAAGCTTTTTCGGTGGAGGAAAGGAATAGCGATATATTTCTATAGAGCATCCAGGAACAAGCGGATTCAATCGGACGACGAATTCTTGCGTGGTCCAAGGAAATCAAAGGTCCGCTTCCACGATTTCATCTATATGGAATCTCTTAATATCAGAATAGCTTATATAGTCATGATTAAATTCATGAATTAGCCCACTATGAGTCTACTGCATTTAGAAATATATATATTATAATAATATAGTATATCATTCGTGTCTCTGTTACAACACGGCGAAACTAAATGGTTCGAATGAAGAGAAAAAATAATAAGAATTTATAGGCTGTACACCTAATTTTCCTGGGATTGTAGTTCAATCGGTCAGAGCACCGCCCTGTCAAGGCGGAAGCTGCGGGTTCGAGCCCCGTCAGTCCCGACGGATTCAATAAATACATCAATTCATCTCTCCATTTTCTGTGAAAAGGGGGACAGGGAGCATAATTTCATTCCCAACGGGGGATCCTTTCCTTTCGTTTCGCATTTCTCATCAAACAAATAGGGGATTTTTCATTACTTCAACTAGTACCGATTGATGGGAGAGAGACATATGTGGATTAGTACAATTATTGGCATATTCAGGATTCCAAGAGAGACCGGGTCTGGTTTTCGATCCATGTAATGGAATAGAGTACCATATCTTTATCGGGAGCACATACACAAATGGAATTCGTTTCTCGTACGATACAAAATGAATTTAACAAAATTACCCTGAGTAGAAAACTTTTACAGATTAAACTATTTCCTTTTCTTTCTGGCTCCGATTTTTTGTAACCTCAATTACTAATTTTTAATTTGAAAAAAAAAAATAAATATATATCTCATTCCAATTTCACACTGAGCTTTTGATATATGCGTCCCAGTACTAATGAAGGAAGGAGGATATTAAACAAACAAGGATCCTACCATTTCACTCTTAGCAAGGGAATGCAAAATTTTCGATTTTTATAGTTAGAATTGATTGGTCGTACCTATCCAATAATATAATATGAATGACTCGCTATTCACTCGGTTTTTGGGTCATAATCATTATGTAGGAGAGATGGCCGAGTGGTTTAAGGCGTAGCATTGGAATTGCTATGTAGGCTTTTGTTTACCGAGGGTTCGAATCCCTCTCTTTCCGTAACTTCACCTAATTAACTAATGTTACTGACCGAAATGTATTAAATCGAAATGGAAATCATTATTCCAACAGTTAGACCTTTCTTTGATATAGATTCTCTATTCCTAATTGCTGTTTTTCGGAAAATACTGGAAAGAGTGGACAAGGAATTCAAATATCCCTGCCGATCTATGATACATGAATGGGAGAAAAATATAGATAAAACCCCCTTATCTTAACCTTTAACCTTAGGTCAATTTACTTAGGCGAAAGGGGAAAAATTGTCCGAACCCTTGTTATTTTAGTTAGGTTTAAGTCTGACGGGAAAAATATTCTACGACTAGCAATTCATTTTTTTTAAACCGACCAAATTACTATCTATTATTTGATTGACTAATCCTTTATATTGGAATGGGTAAAGAGTAAGATGTTTTGTCAATTCCTCATGGGGGGATGAATAGAGATAATTTTGAATCAGAGCTCTTGATTTTTTATCATCCCTCGCCGTAATAATATCTCGGGGTTTGCAGCGAAAATTATATATATATACTCTATCCACGACCATTAACTAAAATATGTCTATGGTTAACTAATTGACGGGCTCCAGGAATAGTCGAAGCCATACCCAATCGAAAAAGGATGTTATCCAAACGCATTTCAAGTAATTGTAGTAAACCCTGACCTGTTGACCCTTTGGCTTTTCCGGCGATACGAACGTATTTAATTCATTTTGTTCTGTAAGACCATAATGAAAACGCAATTTTGCTTTTTATTCTAGACGAATACGATATTGAGATCTTTATAGATCGGTGGCTTTTGGAAAAAGTCTCTTTTTGTCGAGAGGCACCCATCCTCGTAAAGGCTGTGGTATCTATCGAACTATCTTTCTCACCGCGGCTCGAGCAATCCGATTCAAGGGAATCTTCAATCGAGGCTTAGATTCCATTATCTTTTGTTTAGTTATAGAGGCTCATCTTTCATTGATAGGAATGCAGGTAAAATACCCGCACTTGGCATTCCAGACTTGCACAAGAGTAGCAATTATCCGCCGATCCCGGGGATAGGAACAGTCAGATGAGACCTGCTAGTTAGCGATGAAAGAGGGATCTTTAGGAACAAAGTTTGGCGAATCAAGAGGAATGAGCTACCTTTGATACGGACGGATTATCCCCCACCAATAAAAAAGAAAGAATAGGCTAATCTAGAGGGACAGGCGAAAACTCCGCTGCTCCCCCCAGAGGTTCATCATGCAGAAAGATGCAACAGGAAGGCAGAAGGGATTGAATCGGGTCGAGTAGGGGAATCGGAAGCAAGCGACCAGAAAGGGCGGAATACTAGACTCGCCCTTGGACGAGACGCATGGGCGGAAGAAGGAGATCGGTACTCTTTTTCCCGCCCCCAGACAGATCAATCAGTTGATGGATAGAGGTTCATCTTGTGTCGAATATGCCACTCCGGAGTCTCTTTGGACAGGAATCATTACCTTCGATAACATCGACTCATCTCTCCACCACACTTTGAGGGAAGGACATCGCCGCCCACTCTAGCAAAAACTATATATACGCATCGAATGAAGGTGACTGGCCCGAGAAGAGAAAGTCATCGCTTCTTTGTGCTAGTCTTTCCAATTTCGCTGCTCTTTCTTTTTCGGGGCCTATCCCGGATGAGAAAGATACAAAGCCTGTTGACTCTGATGCTTGCTTGATGGGAGAAATGGGTTGGGATCCTGCCTTGCCCACCTGAATCCAATCCCTTCTTTTATGGCCGCAGGAAAAGCCAACTGGTCTTTCGATCCAGAACAACTAGGAGTCGAGTGGCTGAACCAACCCCTACGGCGGATCCACGTACTGATGAATGCCAGCCATCCTTTATCGAGTAGCCTTGACTATTCTAGAACCCTTGCTGATTTGATAGCTTGAGAAAGATCGACCACGATTTAGATTTCTGACTGCCTATGCCTCTAGCGATGCTTCGGGCGAACTGTAACTAGGGTGCCCTACTCCTACCCCCCTGCTCTCACCTTCGTCTCTGCTGCCTCCGCTCCAGCTTGAAATATTACCTATGCAATCACAGCTCAGTCATTGACTGGCGAATTCAAATGGATAGCTGCTGCTGGGCTGGGAGAATTGCGACTGATGAATCGCGATCAGCCGCTGATTCCCTTGCCGTTGGATTCGTGCCTCAAGACTCTGCCACTGGGACTCGGTCGGAAGAATCTACTGCGGCCATCTCTACCCACCTTTATGAATTCTAACCCAAACCAGCCATGACAAGGCTGAATTTATTAGAACCGTTGTTGTTTAGAAAGACCGGGAGCTGGGAAACACGTTCACTCATACTGACGGAAGGCATTATTAAATTAAGGGTAGCGGACAAGCAGAGGAACAAATGCACTGGCAGCGCTAACGACCCCCATATTATAAGGGGGAAAAAGTAGACCTTTCTCCTGATCAATCAAGTACCCCCCTGGGAGGATGGGAATAACTATTATGGGTTTGGTTTTAATAGTGATAGTGTTTAAGCTGCGTTTACTACAAATGAAATGGGCTGAGCCCGGATCTCATTAGCTTGGCCCAACCGGGGGGACTGGACGGGGGAAATAGCCAGGCGCCGGAGAACCAAGTTCGCTCTCACTACTTATGGATAGACGTGGGTGGAATAATAGGCTGGCCTCCCGTTGAAGAAAAAACACTCCCGACGATCTTTGACCGGGCGGGGTAGGCAGAAGTTGATCCGGTAGATCGACTAGAAGTTTGCTCGTGATGATGATTTTTATCAGCGAGATGTTGACTTTTATTTGGATTATGCAAAAGATTTTGCTTATTCTCCTCCCACGACGTGCCTAGCTATTATGTTCCGACTCATGCATCTGCCGGTAAAGCACGTCCAAAGTGATGCGCGCCCCCATAGAAAGAAGCACGCCCGCCCGAAGTAGCATCCTCGTCCTTATCGCGGGAGGGGAAGAGATGAAAGATTCATAGTTTCGAAGACCTTTCCATTGATAAGGCATTAAGGGATTCTTTCTTTAGGTTTTATCCTTTTCATGTATAGATAGATCGTTTATTCCAAAACCCAAAAAACCTGGGAAGCTAGGCCCTATTTATTACTCAACCACATAAAAATTATTGTCATGGATGCAGTTTCTCAAGTATTGAATGAGATCTTTGCTGGCATATTCTTAGAGTGTTCTCACAGGTTCAGGAAAGGAAGAGGGACTCAGACATTCTTTGCGCATGTACAGAACTGGGGAGAAGTTGACCAGCTCATTCAAGCAGACGTCTTTGGCAGAGTCTCCACTCCATCATGCTTAGGTAAGCCTTATATGCATATGCAATCATTTATTGATGATTACTCGCGGGGTATATTTCTTAGAAGAGAAGTCCGAAGTCTTTCAAAAGTTCATGGAGTTCAGAAGCTTAGTGGAGAATTTTATTTAGAAAGTAAAGGCAAAGAAAACTATGTTTGAGGACAGACTCTGGAGGGGAATACACATCCCAGAAGTTGGTGCTTACTTGAAAAGCACGGGATTCGCAGACAGTTTGCCTGCTCTTATACTACACAGCAGAACGGAGTCGCGGAGAGGAAGAATCGACATCTCGCATGATGAATGCGAAGAATGTGCAGCCGGGCCGAATGGATGATGACTGAAGCCCGTGTCATCAACAGATTGCCTCAAGCGAAGCTTGGTTTTCTCTTGCCATACCAGGTATTGTACAAGAGAGAGCCGACTCTTTCACATTTCAGAGTATTTGGGTGCGGTTGCTCGTGCTTTCTCACAGCAGTACGGGATTGACTACGACAAGACGTTTAGTCCCGTGGCAAAGATGACTATTGTGCGAGTGCTCATCTCTCTAGCAACAAGTAAGTCCTGGCGTCTATGGCAGATGGACGTAAAAAATTCCTTTCTCTACACCGTTCCCCTGCCTTCAGTCTTCCCTGCATTCACACCACATAAATGAAATTCCACATTCAATCAAACAAACCAAGCATTCATTCCGCATTCCAAGCCAAGCCCAAAGTCTCCGGCATCATTGAATGCTTCCTTTCCCGATCTGCGGCTCGCACTTAAGAAGAAGTGAAGGGCCAGCAGTAGGTCTTGGGTAGGTTGGCTCTCTTTGACTTACCCTTTTCTCTTTCCTGCTCTCCTCCATTTCTACTCAAAAAAAGGCGCTTTCCTCATATATAAAAAAGAAGACCGTTTGGGTGGGTGTAAAGTTTACTTTACTATACGGAAGGAGTTCAGCTTGATATTGGAAAGAGCTATTGAACAGGCGTATGCTTTCTTTCGTTTTTTTATTCAATTCGAAAAAGTCTTACATAATGAGTAAAAAGCAAATTTTCGTATTCTATATGATCGACTTCCGCGAGTTCGAGTTCGGTCATACAGCATTCATGCACTTCCCTTTACTCCATAGGGACTTCTCCAGCAAGAAGCGTATGAAAAAGCAAGGCAGGAGAAGAGTTCACACATGCAAAAGCTAGGACTTAAAGTACGCTTACCGAACAGTTCAAAAAAGAACTTCAAAAACAGATTTGGGATACAGTCAAGTGTCAAGTGTAAATGATCTGTGTGGTGGGTACCTAAACACCTCTGCAAGTTATTTGTATCAGCGCTATGGCCTAATCTCATCCCGTGACCACGAGGCATTCTATATTGTATTAGGAGAGGAGTACCAAAAGTTGTGTGATGCCATGAACAAGTTACAAGAGGTGGCTTTTGAGATAAACTCTGCTGTCTTGAACTTTTATAATGAGAATTACGAGCTCTTAGTGAAAGAAGGTCTCCTTATGCCTAGGTTTCTAGCATCATTGAATATCTGCGATGCAATCAACCAATTGAGGACATGCTACTTAGAGGATGATGCTCTGATGAAGGTATGTTCATTTCAAGACTTGCTAAAGGAGTTCCTGTCGCGTGCCCAACGTGCTCGTTATGAGGTCTTCATAATGAAACTCGCATCAGCCTACTCTGGTTATAGATTTTATCTGCCGGCCTTCCTTGACTTACGTGGTAGAATCAACCGCTCTGGGGTATTACATTTCCATGAACGTGATTTGGCTAGAAGTCTAATAGTATTTTCTACTATCCCCTCTTCCGAATCATCTAATTCTAATATGGAGGAGGATCCAGATAAAAATCTACAAATATTATGTGCAGCAGCAGCTTTTCATTATAAGAAGTTCATTTCTTATGAAGATGCCAGTGAATGGTATTCAGAACACCATGAATTGTTCCAATCATCGGATGAAAGTCTCATCAAGTTTGCCGTTGATGCTAGTCACCCCTGTCAGTTTATAAGCAAGATTCTATGTCTTAGAGGAGGTGGGACTAATGCTTTAAGCATTCCAATCACACAAGATGCATCAGCAAGTGCATATCAGATCATGGCTTACTTCTTGTTAGATATCGAAATAGCTAAGAAAACGAATCTCATTCCCAGTTTGACCCCTGAAAAAAAGATCTATATCAATGATATTTACACCTTCTTTCTAGAAGAGCTTCAGGATTACTTGCGGCCTAAATTGGATGGCAATGTATCAGATCTAATCTGTTCTCGTCTCACTCGAAAATTAGTCAAGAAACTCTTTATGCCTTTGATCTACGGAAAAACCATAATCAGCATGTCAAATGACATCAATAGTCATTATTCTACTTTATTAAACCATAAGGAATGCGCGTTATTAGCATCTCTTATATCTGAGTTCTTTACAACTAGATTTCCGGGAATAGTCAACTTAATGGAATTGGTTCGCAATGTAAGTTGGTTAACTTCAGCCATAGGGGGACCTGTCAGCTATGATACACCTCTATTAACAACAGTACAGGACTACATGAAATCTGAAATAGTCAATTTATGGGTGTACGACCGTATCCATAAGAAAAGGCGTCAAGTTACTCTACGAATTCCCACGAAAGATCGGGATCGAAGTCGAAGGAAAACTTATACTGCTACCTTTGCTAACTTTATACATCAAAAGGATGCCAATATAGCGGTGTTTATGATTATGGAGATCTTTTTCGGTGATTATTTCAAGCCTAATGCATCTTCAATCAGGCCTAATGTACCCATCTATAGCGTTCACGACAATTTTATTACTACAGCACCTTTTGTTAAGGTTATTTCGAATAGCTATATCAAGGTGTTTGCTGAAGGGCGGCATCCTTTGCAGTATATAAATTATTTTATGATTTCTAATCTGGGGCAGCCGGGTAAGTTCCCATCAACATATTTACCTTTCTTAAGAGACCCATATTTCTCAATAACCCCATTACCAAATGAGTATATCCAAGATATATTATCTAATATAGTACCAAAAAATCTAACTAAAAATCAGAAGAAAGTCTGGGATAATAAAATCCTAAATGTAATGACTGCTTACACTAACTATGTGAATAGATTCTGCGATAAAAGAGGAAGAAACATCTACCATATAAAATGGTATTCTTTCCAATTAGAACTGTCTAATTGGTATAAGCTTCCTTATAACTATAGTTTGCACTTATGAAAAAAGATATGAATAATATAACATGAAAAAAGATCTCTTTGATGTATTATGGGGCAGCTTACTGAATTCGATCAATAATGAAAATTACATGGTACCCTATCCTGGATTGAAAATATGTAGAATAACATTGAATATGCCATTCTTAAGATCTAATGACTGTGATTTGATAGTCTTAGCTGTTATGCGACTACTAATCAAGTACGCCTACACAACAGAGTCAGACTACGGTAAGTTTACAATTAGCTATGTCATGAGGATACCGACCGGAGAAGTACCCTTTACAATATGTAAAGGAATCCCATTTAGAGAGGATGGTCAAGATTTATCATATCCTTATGCATTGATAGATCAACTTGTCAGGCAGAAAGCTGAGGATTACGAGAGCACTGAGCTCTCTAGCATATATATTCGAATCTATCTTTCTGAAGTGAAGTCAAGTGCAATGCCATATATATCCGATGACGAGATTGCTAGCAAGATCTGGGAATGCATCAACAAGAAGGAGGTGGTAGCACCTAGAGAAGCGAGAAAGATCGGCCATAGTAAGCGTAGTTACCCAAGTTATCTCACAGCACTCAAAGCGAGTTCAAGTAAAAGGCAGCCATTCATTGTAGCCGATATAGAGACAGTTATGGAGACAGTTCTAGAAAAGGATGTTGAAAAGGATGTTCATGTACCTTACGCAGTGGGGTTCTTGGTAGTTCGACCAGATGATGATCTGTCTGATATTGATGAATCTATTGAAACATATTTTAGTGAGGATTACCCTACTATTGTATTTCCAAGCATTGAAGACCGAAGCAATAAGATCTTGTTCGACTTTATAGAACGGATAGCAGTTGTTGTTAGACAAGATCCATCGATCAAAATCGTTTACTTTCACAACTTCTCACGATTCGATGGTATTCTCTTACTAAGATATTTCGCTATTCATGGTGTGAAGTACAAGTTCATACCTCTTTTGAGGAATAATAAGCTTTACGAGTTATCAATCTATCATGGTAAGAAGCTGCTATTCCGTATAAGGGATTCCTTAACACTGCTGACGAGTAGTCTTGCTAACTTAGCCAAAAATCTCTGTCCTCAATTAGGATCAAAAGGAAGCATACCACATGATGAAGTGAATGTCTCTAATCTGAGCAAACTCAGAAAGAAATTGTTGGATTATCTGAAACAGGATATTCGTTTGTTAGGTGGTGTGATGCAGAAAGCTCAATCTATTTATTTTGAAGAGTACAAAGTGGATATCGTGAGAAAATTGACCACGTCTTCGCTATCTCTCACTATCTTTCGTACGAACTATTACGATCCTAAGACTTTTCTTATCTATATCCCAAATCGGAACGAAGACACTTTCATTCGTCGTGCTTACTATGGTGGCCATGCTGATGCTTATATCCCAAAAGGTGAGAATCTATACTATTACGACGTGAACTCATTGTATCCGTATATCATGAAAACATTTCCAATGCCTGGGGGTAAGCCTGTCTGGCATAGTAATTTAGAAGGTCAGGATCTAGACAGCTTCTATGGATATTTTGAAGCTCATATTGTCTGTCCTAAAACTATAACTCGACCTTTCTTACCCTATAGGGATGAAGAGAGGCAAACGATAGTCTTCCCAACCGGAGAATTCGTGGGTGTCTATTATAGCGAAGAATTGAAGTATGCGCGCGACATAGGCTACCAGGTCACTCTTCTCTCAGGCTACAGCTTTGAAAAGAAGAATAGTCCATTCTGCAGCTTTGTAAAAACGATTTATAAGAACAGAGAAGAGGCAAAGAGAGCAGGTAATGATGCGATGTCCTATGTTTACAAGTTACTAATGAACTCACTATACGGTAGATTAGGTATAAACCCTAAATGCATGATCACTGAGGTCTGCGATCTTGATCGATATAACGATTTGATAAAGAAAACGGATTTCAGCTTAGCGGATAAACTTAGCGAGCGTTACTATATCGTCACTTACTCTAGCAACAGCAACAACACCGAACAGGTCTCCGACTCTGACTGGTCTCCTCCAAGGATATCTGCAGTTCAATTGTCCGCAGCTGTCACAGCATGTGCTCGGATTCATATGTATCCACACATTTCCAGACCTGACTGTTACTACACTGATACTGACTCTGTCGTTCTTGGCAGTCCTCTTCCTGAAGAAGAAATCTCATCAACTGAATTAGGGAAGTATAAGTTAGAACACAATGTAATTGAAGGCATCTTCTTAGCACCAAAGAGTTATTATATTATGCCTCAAGAAGGCAATAATGTTATTAAGCAAAAGGGTCTTGCAAAAGCATTTGTCAATAAAGAATGGTTTGAGTCACAATACAAAGATATTACAAGAATTATGCCGGCCCCTGTTACATCTAACTTCCAAATTGATTGGGCCAAACTTCACATAATGAAAAAGGAAAGACTTGTGAATCTTGGAATCAAAATAGATAATAAAAGGAAATTTCTCTTTGATGAGAATGAATATTGGGTGGACACTGCGCCATTGGTTGTTAAAGACTTCGCTGGTCAAGAAAATAGGATACGAGCATATGAAGTGAAGCGTCTTCAGGAACTAAATGAGAAAACTATGGAGCTTTTAGCTAAGAAAGAAAGAGAAATCGCTGATTTAAATGAGATAATCAAAATGAAAGATAGTCTAAATAATAAGCCTTATCAAGATAAAGCTAACCTTGGTAAGAGTCAATCGCACTCTGCACAGAAAGCTGATGATCCTAAGAAACATACTTACAAACAGAAACCAAAAGGTAAGAAAAAGCCCGGTTAGTGTAAGCTTCTATTTCTTGGGTTACTTTTGCGAGATTATCTCTATACCTTGCATTTACTTCTGATTCCGTTCGTCCTTCTATCAAGTGAAGCACTCGCGTAAGGACACTTAAGAAGTTCTTTCTAGCTAGTTCTTCATATTTGAAAATAATCTTTACCTTCTTCATCGCCCTAGCTTCGGAATCTTCGAAATTCGTTTCATTTTTGATTCCCTCTTTCTTTCTAGTTAGGGAGGCCATAGATGAAAGCCTCTTCAGTAAACTCTTTCCGCTTCCGCTTCTGAATCTGGATGGCGGCTTTGGGTGGAAAAGAGAGTGTTTCAGTTACGGTTTAGGGCTAGTGAGTTACTCTACGTTCGTGAAGGCAGACAGGCGCTCGTAGACAGAAAACCGTTTTCGCAGAGCGACTTAGAGAAAACAAACCACTTCTTGTTTCGAAAAGCGATGCGTACAGTTCCGGGGGTTGTAGAACAACTACTTCTTTGCCGTTCTTTTTCCGTTAGCCAGTATCGAGACTCTAAGACTCCTTGCGCTTAGCCCCCCGCTGGTGCTTTGATAGAGAGTCACTTTCTTTCGGGTTGTAGGGCGCAAGGGGATCTTGAATCAATTCCCTCTTTGCCAGTAGCTAGTTTAGATATGGCAAGCGGTTCGAGTCAAGTGCCAGTTAAAGAACCAATTGTTGGCAAGAGTCACAAATATGAAGTAAACGACTTGGTCTCTTCTTTCTTCCTCTTACTACTCCTTGCCTCTTCTGGAAAGTGACTTTGACCCAATAGAGTCTCTTTCCGTATAGGGGAAGGAAACGCTCTCGCAGTAGTTGTTCTGTAAGGGCTTTCATTAGCGTGAGAAGGCAGTGAAAGGGTATTGAGCTACGAATGGCTTATACAGGGCAACTATAGGGCTTATAGAGAATGAGAGGGGCTCACTTGACAGAGTGCCGAGCATTGTTCGTCGTGCTAGTTCCGCTACTCCAGTTCCAGTGGTAAACGAAACCTTCTCTCTCTTGCTTTCGGGCCTACGTCTCTCTTTCAAGGGTTCCAGTTTCTTTGGTAGCTTTGGGCAAGGCAGTACTGGTATTCAGTCGATGTTGCTCTAGCCGCTTTCGGCTTAAGGGAAAGTTTACTTTTCCTTTCCGTGAAGTTTTTGTTCCAGGCCCCCTTCTTAGTCAATGGACTGATAGTTGAAGGGACGGGATCATGACTTCTAGGTAAACCTGTAAGTGAAGGAAGGAAGAGCTGTAAGTGTTGGTTTCAGTGGAGTTGAACCTGCACCCGAACCAGAGAAGGAACCGAAGAAAGCCAGAAACCTCCGAAGAGGAAGGAGAATAGTATATCTGCTTACCCACCCCCATGGATAAAGACCCTGGGCAAAAACCCATGGATGGAAAGAGCCCTTCTTCTTCCTTTCAAAGCTCATAGAAAGAAATTAATAAAGAAAGCCTGTACGACCTGTGAACCAAAAGACTTTTGCACGACTGGACTATGCTATTTGAATTGGATATTGGATACCAGGAATAGGGCTTTCTATCGGACCCATCATTTGCGCGGGATTCATTACGACTCTACCCTAGTGGCTGGCATCTTCCGGGACAGGTACCCGTCCCACTGGTAGCGGCTGGTGTAAAGTAAGCAAACGTAGTCTGACTCTTATTTTAATTAAGGCGCTACTTCCACCATTGAAGACTTGCCGAGACCTGGAGACCTAACTCCAGGAATAAGGGATAATTTTCTTGGAGTATATGAGTTCCTTGCTGGGAAGTCGGAGCCCGACCATGATATACAAGGTCAGTTATGAAGTCCGAGCCCAGCGTCGTAGGCACCTTCCTCTTGGATCCGAGTCTTAGAAATGCAAATATGTTACGTTCTTTATTGCTGCTCAGCTATCAGGATAGCACGTTGATCTATAAATCTAATAAGTAGAATCTCAATCTCGATAAGACCTATACTACTTGTGGGCACCCAGACTTGTGGGGATAAATGTGAACTAACAAAAAGGGAGTTGTCCACTTTTGGATCAAAAGCCGAAGATGAAGGAGGCTTCTCCTTATTAAGAAGTCCCACCTGCTTATGGGCGAGTGCCTGTTACTGTGGAAGGAAGTATTATAAGTTCAATTAGTGTGCAAAAGGTGTTAGGAAGGAAACTCGCCTTAATTAGTAAATAAAGCGGAAACAAACCTGTAGGATAAGTCAGCAAATCACATCATATATCGGATATCGCATCGGAAAGAGAGATTGATTCTCCCTTCCGGGCAAGTCCTGAGGAACGTCGACTTGATAGTCTTTATCCCCACTGGGTAGGTAAGTGGGAAATTGATTCCTACTATTGATTTGATTGAACCTAGCGGGTAGCGCGCTAATCCCGAGCAGCGTGTCAGCCAGGTTCAAATTCAAATGAAAGATCTTTCATTCCGTGCTTTGTCCCTCGAGGTACCTTCGAATGCTTATGGATGGAAACTAGCCTTTCGGTAAGCTCCGGTCTAACTAGTTTCTTCTTGCTCTCCTATCCGGGCAAGGCACGCAATCTCAGACGTCAGAATCTCTTCTTATCTGATATTCGAAGCAAGGACATCTTGATCTGTCTTTATCTACCAGATAGCCTCTGACCCCTCCCCGGATCCATCATCCTCGAGGAGGAGGAAAGAGAAGTCCAATACTCTTTTTGGAAGACTAGGGATTGCTATTCATCGATTGGCCCCAAGTACTTATCCAAGGATTTAACCAAAGTAGGCAGAGGTCTCTGGGCATTGTACGACTTGAATTAAAGATCGAGGAATTGGAGGATACCATACCCCTTTATGTCATTGATGCGGAAACATCAAACAATGTTCTACTTGGGCGGCCTTGGATGCATGATAATTGTTTCGTCCCTTCTACTTATCACCAATTTTTCAAGTAAACCAAAGGTGGTGAGCAGAAGCGTATTACGCAGATGCTAAATTTTATTTATCCGAAGATGAAATAAATGCTACAAAGCTCAAAGAGAAAGGGATTTCGACCTCAGACGACCAATCGATCCCTATGATGCCATCAGAAGAGAGGCTATGAAATAGGTGAAGAAGTTCGGAAAGTTGAATATTAAGCAAACAACTCCTGATACGAAGAAGGCCCCTAAAGGCCTGCTTTCCTTTTCGTCCCAAAAAGTCACAGGAAGCATGGTGAGCCAGCCCTTATGCCAATTCAAGATGAGAGTTCCACTTCGCTTTAAAGGATAGGGGGGATATCTGAGTCGATAGGGCCATATTCAAAAGGGGGATAAGTGGATTGAGTGTACTAACATGCAAAATAATAAAAAGAACATCAACAATTCCTCATCCCTCCGAGACATGATCATCATCCTAAAACCATCCGGATGCATCACCTGGAAATGCTTGGGCCAAAACCAACAGCTAAAGGAGATGGGAAGTTAGCTGACACAAAGGAGCTTTACTAATAGTTAAGCTTAAGGTATACGATGCGAAAGCTCTTCGAATGATGCAAGTAATGGGATACTCAATTGAGGAAGCCCAAGGGTTGTGCAATGGAAGAGGAATGTTAGCACCGTTTGACGCCATGTATTCTCCAGCACAAAAGAGAGCTCTCTTTGAAGGAAGAATGCGCTCTTAGTAGTAATCCTATCCTATGCAGAAGACGGCATTCAACTGAATGAAGATGGCATGAAGACGATTGCTGCTCTCCTTGCTTAGCTTGTGGGAAACTAGCTCTTATAAGAGCAGCCTTTCTCTTATATACGATGCTATGTCCGAGAATCTAAGATCAGACTTGCCTTTCTTTCTGTCTTCGCTCTTTCCTCTTGCCCTACCGATCTATGCTACCTCGTATGGTACTGTCTTTCTCGATGCGTGCTTTTCTACAGGGAGCACCCCAACCAGCAGCTTAAGAAGGAATTCCGGTGCCAATTTCATACCCTTTACCATAAAAACCATAAAAAGGTAGTGCCTCCCACTTTCCGGTCTACTGGTTATAGATCAATGGCTTACACCCCGTCCACGGGCTTTGGCTCTTTAAGTGATGACAAGGATGCTGGGTCAACTGTTGACTCGAATCCTTCCTCAACTTTGATGCCCGCATAAAAGAAGGAAAGAGAAGTGAGTCAAACTGGGGGCTAGGAATCAACTACCGAGAACGAAGATTCGACTGAAAGCAGCCGGAATGGAATATATAATTGAATATATGTGAATGGACCTGGACCCTCCTACAGGAAGATGAAGTACGTAGTCTTACCCACCCCCAAGTGACCAAGCTCTCCTCCTTGTGCAAGGCCCCTTAGGGCCTTTGACTTGCGATTGAATGATTTGGTTTGCTAATTGGTAGCCTTTCTTCTTCTTAACTTAATAAGTGGAGGTCCTCGAAACTTACTTGTCAGTTCGGTTGTGCCTTGATACCTATCTATAGCTTTCCTAGCGACTTTGTTTACTCATCGCTAGTAAGACCGTCTGCTGATCCCAGGAGATCTACTGATGCACTATCCTCTTATTCACTTCTTATTCAGCCCTTAGCTTCAGCTTTTCCAATTCCAATCTTCGGCCTTTGACTTCCCGAAAAGGCATTCATCAAAGAGCCGGCTTTGCCTATTTATTGTCTCGAACACATTCCGATCAAAAAACTTCCTGCACTGCAGCACCGACCAACACGAATCTCTCAGTGGTTCCTATTCTATTATCAAGGTACAAGCTCTCCGAGCCGAAAGGTGAGGATATAGAATTACTACAACGACAGCGATCGATCGACTGGACGGTAGGTGTATCCACCTCACATTGCCCAACTATGGCGATTGAAATCCCACTCTTTCTAGTGAGTGGAGGCACCATCTTCCTATTGTAATATTATAGCGTTTCCTACCAAGAAAGGTTAGTGGCTAGGATAGCATTTCGGATTCTTTTTCTTGGGAAACCTGTCCGTCCCTAATAATAGAAGCTTCACTGACTTGTTGACTATTCAATTTGCACTACCTCCACCGCTACTCAAATAAAATCGATCTTTTCCGTGCCGGTTCATCACGATATTCATTCGCGCAAGCACTTTCGTCAACACAGCAGTAAGACACTCCGGTCCGAACACGGGCAATGATTACCAAGGGATCTTTTTTTACCCAAAAGCAGTACCTGCAGTCACTGGATTTGACTTCTCACGCGTGAGCGAAGCGTTAACAACTCCTTTCTTCTCGTTTACAATACAAGACGGACAACCAATCAGGATGCTTATACACCTCTATAGTCTAGCTTCATCTCTTCTCAGAGCCGGTTGCTCAGCTCTGTTGTTGGTCGGCCGCTAAGCTCAGTTGGTTTGGAACGCACTGTGTTGCTCATCTCCGTTCTCCCTCTAAACTCTAAAGGAAGCCGATTCTATGCCGTAAAGGTAAAGGAAGCGTGTGCCCAATCACTAACCAGGGGGTGGTCTTCATCAAGCCCTTTCTGTAATAACAGATGCAAGTATGCGCTAGCTAGGATCTAGACTTAGACAACAATCAGGAGAGAAGATAAAGTGGCTAAAGCAACTATCTCTCTACGTTTACCAACCCTCCCTTGCCCACTTGAGTTGAATTCAATTCAATAAATACCACCGCAACTAATGTAGATTCTATGATAGTACTTTATCTATCCACTTTCAAAGCCTGTCCATGGGAATCCGACTCGTCTTCCCCCTGAACTATGCCTTAAAACGTGTTTGATTGGCCTCTGAGACCCCTTCTCTCGTGCTAAGAAGTGAGAGACCGTTGAGCTCATAAAGTGGATTCTTTCCCTCATAAAGTGGATATTGATAGAGCTTGGGAAAGAGAAATACCGGTTATTGATCAAATAGATTCTCTGGGATGAGCAGAAGTACGGGGGGTGCTTGAAATGAAGGCTCGAGTCCAGGTGGGCTAGCTCTTTAGATGTTTTCTCCGGCACTAGCTCGGATTGTAGATGAATGTAGACAATGAGGAGTGATTCTCTTTCCCTCTTGACACCTATGAGACAGAGGAATCCATGCCGGTTGAAGTACAATTACCGAGCACTAGTTTTTCATTGAAAATGTGACCGAAGATGATCTTGCCGAAGATTAGGTTCCACCGGGGGCAGGATGAGGACGGGGGCGCTGATTCCTTAACTCGTCCGTGGGCATTGATTCCAGGATTCTGGGCATTGGCATTGAAGAAGTAGCTCGTCTGGGAACACTGAAAAAATCATAAAAAAAATCTACCTATCAGTGGATCTACAAGGAGATCCGCTAGTGGAAGGACTGAAGACTAAGCCAATCTTAAGCAAAAAAGAATCAATATAAATGATGAGATTAAGTGCTCTTCTCTTTCTCGAGAGAAACCATAAAGGAAGCAAGTAAGGATCGAGTTGGGTAATCTTATGGTCAGCCCGAGTCTCCTATGATACTGAAAAGTCAGTCCCGTCTCAGGCTAAGCCGTGGCAAGGAAGCAATCCGCAAGAAGAGAGGGGTTCGGTCTCATTTGATCCATTGGCCGATTTCGATTTACTTGGCCCAGCTTCAGCTGATGTTGTACTTGGATCCGAGGTTAAGTTACTATCAATTCGGACATGGTGGGATGGGATCTTGCAAGCGAAACTCTAAATTCTGATGAAACTAGAAATTGTGATTGACTGGTTCTATTATGGATTCCAGTGGGTTCCACGAGCGAGTCTGACCAGTTCTACTTGCGGTTGCACCGAGTTCCCCCACCGACTCAAGACTAGTTCCAATAGATATTATGACGAGGTGATGGATCGTGCATTTGTGGTGGCCTGATAAGCCCCATCTATAACCAGTCGTCTTGAATGAGAAGACTTTACCGATCGGTGGCTAAAAGCAAATAATAAAGATTTTAGGTACCTATTTGAAGAGCGGACCCAAGTCCATCACTTCGGGACGCAGAGTGGTACATCAAAAGGATGATTGACAGAATGGAATTATACGGATAGTCTCCTATCGAGATTCCTGTGCGTGCTCATCACAAATTGCGCTTTGGCCAAAACGAATTGAACTACTCAAAGCAAGATGAGTTCCCGTTTGAAAAATCCTTTATCTATTAGGTACGTTGCCCTTCGGGCTCTCAAAGAGGAACCATCACTATCTTTTTGTCTGTCTAGCAGCTGCTATCCTACGGCGAGAATGTTAATTTGGTACTTTATTAGAAATAGAAAGATTTTTCTTTCCAATCTGTTCCATCCATCAATGGGTTCATGTGAGAAAAGTGCTTGAATTAATATTACCTATGATGAATGAGTGCTCGATTAGTCACCCTTACTTTACATTGTCACCAGGCTTTTCTTCACTTCCAGAAAAGAGAAATTGAAAGAAGTAATGATGGGCCCTATCTTATCCCGAACCACTAGTCTTTAGCAGCTCTATTCGATAGATGTGGATGGAACAGCCTACGTTGCCTCATCCTTTCTTTTATTTTTCCTTATTGAGGTGTCTTAGAGAGCAGATCGTAGGTGAGACTGATTGTTCTCAGCTCGTTTGCTAAACAGTAATCTCGTAAACCAATCTTCGCTAATTGAATTCAATTTCATTCTCTGATTTCTTCGTTTTCAGATTTCGATTTTCATTCATTCAATGAAACTTCAATTTGCTTGTCTAAGGTGTGTTTCAAGGTACAGATCACCAAAGACGGGTGGATGTTCAGTCTCAGTGGCATAAAACCAATACTGTTTGGAACTTCACTTCTAGAGCTCCATCTATCAGAATCAAAACCTTCTTGTAAAGGCATGGCTCTCTCGCATCTTATTCTACTACTTCTTTTGTAGAGGAAGTCAGTCGTGAATCTCGGTCTAAGTTACCTTAGCCTGGAAAACAGCCTAGTTTCCTAGGCCTCCTTCTATCCCGATATTGAGCCAAGCCCGGCACCCCTGATTGTGTTACGGATTCTGTTGCCCAAGAACAATCAAACTGTTCGTAGCTCTAATTGCGTGATCGGCTGTTAGGACGATGGGGACGATAGAGAGTCCTCTAGCCCGGTCCCGTCCTTGCGTCCTTATATTCTGATTGTTCTTACCGAGCTAGCGAATCTAAAGTCTTTCCTTCTGTGGTTAGGCCTCTTTCTCTGTTGCCTCTTAGTTTCATAAGGATAGAAGCTTTCCTGGCCCCGGGCTCTCTTAGGCATTTTAGCTATATGCTATTATTCCTCTTCTAGTAGCTAGGTATCTAAATTGAGTATCATATCATTTCCAAAGAAAGAGAGTATGCTAAAATCTATGTTCTTCTAGGGATAGAGAACTCTGTAAGAAGGTAGTCTGCCCTACATACTGAGCTAAGGTACGCACTTTAGATTAGCTATAGTAGCTATAAGAAGAGAGGAGGATAGAATTAGCATTGATTGGGAAGGAAGAAACTAGTAATCCATTCAAGAGGACTTTACCCTAGAAGAACTCAAAGGGGGGAAAGAACTCTTAAACAGGCAAGAATTACGCGATCTATATGAATTTGGTCCAATATTGGGAAGATCGTGACCGTGGGTGGTAGGTGATACTTCTTTTTTCAATTCCGAAGCCTAGCGTCTCCTAATAACACTCTATCACCTTAATCCATTCTTTTGTCGAAGATATGGTTCCTTCGTGCCTCCCCGAGTGACTAAAAAGGGGGTCAGCTGTGCTTCCAGTCAGTGGTTAAAGAGCGGGAACCACTTGCTTTCACCGTCCCATCTCTCCTTCCTTTTTACATGGATCGGACCCACAGCACAGATAAACAGGAATGGAATGATTATTGTTCCGTAACATGAATTGATGGATTATTCTTCTTAGGGACACTGAATCCGACATTGACCTTCGGCTGTGGACAGCTAACAACCCGACTGAAGTTGCTAACTACCATCCTTGACTCTCAATTGTATATATAATCAAAAATCTCTCCTCTTTGTCTACGCCCGTTACCGTCCTATGTGAAGCTCTCCCCCAAAGCTTCCAAATCCTTGCTAACAAGAAATGATCTATACGATCTCGCATTTTCGGTTGACACATCCCGCACGCAATGTGACCTGGGATATTAGCGGTCAACACAAATGGTTACTCAGCCGTCTCACACGGTCTCGATAGCAAGGATCTTGAGAGAAAGAAGGATGGCTTCGAAAACAGATATAGAATAGATCTATATATTACTTGGCTTGGCCGAGAATCCTTGTTTTCTAGTCAGGCATCACTACAGCACAGGAAGTGGGCGGGCTATCTCACTGAGGCTAGAATAGATTAGAGCACGGTCCTCAACACGCATCTAAGGCCACGCTCTAAGCCCATTTTCCCGCTTGTGATAGGTCTGGGTACGAGGAAGGAAAATAAATGGGAATAAGACGCATTCTAATCGACCCAAGAACACACTTATAAATAACATAGTATGGTATGAACCAGTGAGAAAGTACGGTTTGAAAGAGATTAGAGGAGAAAGAATGGAACGAGGATTGTCAGAAGGCCTTTGATAAGATCAAGACATACCTCCTCAACCCGCCTGTACTTGTCAAACCGGAACCCGGTCGCCCCAGTCAAAGATGGTAAGAAGGAGTAGCATCAATAACATTCATTGTATGTACGCCTCTCAGCGATCTACAGGCATCTGTAGCATGTTGTACCCGAGGGTTATTTGGGCTGTGTCCGTTACACCATGTACAATCATCTTAGTCGGACTCAAATTCCTCACCTTGCAACCCAAAGTTTAAGATATCCGCAAAGGCATTCTATTTATTGAGGATCTATTGCCTCAATGCCCGTTGACTTACTGGTCACGTTACTGAGTTCCTAGGAACGAGCAAGGAAGGATTTTGAGCCCCAACGACAAAGGAACCTACGGGCGGGGCACATAAAATCGAGTTGCAATCTCCATGCATCCATGCAAAACCTGTCACCCATCACTGAGACCATACGTTTAAACCATACTCCAATCACTGCCAGCTCATCGTTGATGGCTCACGTAACACCAAGTCGAAACCTTACTGCATACATGCAACCTCCTTTGCATGATTCATCTATTACTGCTTCTTTGCGATTACGCCAGTCACACACTAATGGACCCACCGCGGCCCTTCAAGCTGGGTTGCTTCTGATAGGAGCAATAGACCAACTGAACCATCAAAACCGCCAGACCCACAGGATCGTCCATCGGGTAAGGCAGATCTCGTGAGTATGCATGAAGATGCCTCTTTGCACCTGGTATTTCCTGGATTCCATACCAGTGGAAATCCTGGATGAAGTCCAAGATGAGTACGCGAATAAGTAGGGTCCTAGTGACCTGGAGGGAAGTGCTCGCTGCTAAAGCAGCTCGTTCTTGGTGAGAGTTTTGCGGTCAAAAAAGGAAGTATGTAAAGGAGTCAATCAATAGGGAGAAAGTTCATATGGCATAGATTAGTGCATGGAAGAAAGAGAGACTTGAAAACAGAACAGCAGACGATTCGCCGACATTGAATCCTCTATTCTTTCTTTCCGGACCAGTGAGAACGACTCTTGGGTGCATATAGATTAAGCTTATTTTCATTTTCACTGCTGCTTTTCTTTTTTCTTTTCTTTATCGGCTTATTGAGTGGATGTATTTGTATCCCATACAATCAAGACAAAGTGAAAGTTAAGATATCCAATCAACATATCTTGAAGCACTGAAGCTCGTGAAGCAAAACAACCGAAAGAGAAAGACATTCCTTTCTAGCGTAAGGCAACTCGTGCTACCTATGCTGCTCTTGCTCTGATTAGAACAATGAAGATAGTCTAGCTGGTAGAGATGGTAGAATCAACACATTGATTGGATCTCAAGAGAAAGGCACTCCTCATATTAACTCGCCATTTTGATAAAGGAGCCAAGGTTGGACAATTTTCCAGAACCTACATTACATGTGGCTTGAAGAAAACGATCTATTCTAGAAAGCCAGTTGAAGGCTTTTTCGTGGTGGTCTCCTAACTTCTCAGAAGAATTAGGTAAACGAATCCACTCTTGATCTGTCTATGGATGACAATTCCTTCACCTTCTTGTCTTTGGCTAAGCAAACCTAGAGAAAAGGTCTCTCCCTAAGAAGAAAGGTTTAGCCATCAAAGCGTTTTAAGATAGGAAGCAAGCCGATAGATTTGAATTCCTCTTTCTTCTTTTGATATGATCAGCCTCTATATTGTGAAGCTCCTGAACCAGTCGACCTTGTCCTTGAGTCCCCTCAAACTATATGGTAAAACTAGTCATAGTAACCTTTGACCCAGAACTGACTAAGGGTACTCTTTCAGGATCCATAGAGGAAAGGTCTATGGATCTCCCTCCGGGTCCCCCCTTATCACGTAGAATGGTACTCCAGGCGCTTCCAAGAAGGGCCCTCCACCTATTGTCTCCCGGAAGACAGAATTCCTTCATTCTGACTTTACTTTCATTCTTTCTGTTTCGAACTCCGACAGCCTACTAACCAGGGCTCTCCTTGTCCCTATCAGAGGATTTCACCGCTTCGCTTCTACGACAAGCTTGCTATGATTCTAGGGAATGGAACACACAGTCAATCGGCAGCCAAAAGGTTCTGGTTCACTCTCTATATCAATAGATATGGCTTCATTAACAGTACAGAAGTAGCTCTATTTACTTGCCCCGGCCGGTCTTTTGGTAAGGGATTTGGTGCAGCTTAGCATGCAGAGTCATAAAAACAAAAGAACTAGGCTCACTCGCTTTCCTGTCTCAACCCGAAAGGCTCAAATCATTTCACTTTCCTTACACTGCCCCTTTCCCTTTCGCCCAAGGAATCCTGTGATTCGGCTCTGACGAAAGGCTAATTCTCATCCCGGTGCCAAGTTGCACATTCAAAAGTGAGTTCAGTTTCTCTAGCCTGAAGGGGGAACTCCCGGCCGTGCCTTAAGCAGCGAACTTTTTCGGTTCCTTGTTAGCAGGTCAGACTTCTGTTCGATTAAATACCGTCGAATGGAATGTTATTCGAGCCGGTTCTGAGGCATCCCTTCTCAGATCAATTGTATGGTCGATGTATGAAAGAGAAAAGACAAGGGAGGCAATACCACGCCAAACATTGAAAGTTGAGTTCTCGTGATGCCTGCTGCTTCAAGCTCGGAAAGCCCACTACTGATGATATCAATTTCCAGGTCTTCCTACTACAAAATGGGGAAGGAGTCTTCTTTAGGGATGATAAGGCACATAGGTCTAATTGCGCAGTGTCTAATATTTCCTCTTATATTCTCTTGCTTGAGCGGATTAGCCGATCGATTGATGGTCCTAGGCTATCTGGTTGTATTATAGCTCGGGTAGGTAAAGTTCAAGTAGTAGTAAGGAGTCAGTATATACATATGTGATATTTCATTCGTGAGTGTGTTAACACGAGAAGGGAGGTGGGCGGGGTATCGATCCAAAGCTCGAGTACGTGGTCAAGGCTGAGATCTTGCCTCAATAGGCTAAGGTCGGTCTTCTATTTATATACTCAAATATCTTGCCTTTGTCCGATCGCTTTCGTTCATCAGAGGTAGTGGACAAGGAGAGAACTCGGCATCGTGCAATTCCATCGATCTGGTCAATTCATTTCCGCGAGACGCTGCTCTACTCTTTTGCTTTGGCATTGCCATACGAGGGAGATCGCTCAGTGACATGTCAAAAGATATGGAACCAGACAATTTCAGTCTATTCGTTCGCGCCCCTTGCGAAGCGGTTCGCTCACATTGATAGAAGTCTGGTTTGCTGCATCCGCCGTTTCTTCTATTTCTTGAAAACAACCTATTCTTGCGCTTACTCTTATTTAAGCGGGTAAGAATTTCCTACTATCCAATAATATGGATATCAATTCCTTATCCCACAAAAGCAGACTACTTTCATAATATTCTTTCTCTTTAGATTTGCTGCTTTCTTACGAATTGATAGAGGTGCGTAGCAATCAAGTTATCCCAAAAGTGCATATTAGGTCAATCATCCTGTCGGCTTCCTTACTATTCTTCGCCAGCTAGAACTCGGTAGCGAGCCTGTTGTCGGCCTGACGAGGGGCGTAGCGGGGACCCACGGGGCGGTCACTCTTACTTAAACAGCTGCGCTTCCTTCCCCAGATGATTTTGCCTACTCATTGACCAGTGACTTCGGCATCGAGACACTGACTCCCAGATCAGCTAACCACTCTTTGTAAGGCAGAGCTACTTTCTGATCCCCAATGACAATATCGTCACCAGTGGGATTGGGGGCTATGAGTTGAACTGAACTAGACCTGTAATCAAAACTGTGGACATGGGTTCACTCCTATCCTGTAGGGACTATCCCACATTGAATCGACAACAAGTATCTTTCCTTTCAAAGATTGCTGCTTGAAACGAAGTCTGACTCTTCCGGATACGCAACGCCCCCTTCTGGAGGCCTTACGACGGCTACTTTTATTGAAGAATTCGGCGTAACGACAGCTTTCGATGGCAATCCTTGATTGATTTCGGAAGGGGTGCGAAAGAGTTCAACACTACGCTCATTTCGTAGATCGGAGATTTCAGGGTAAAGGATTTTTGCTTAGCTGCTTAGCGAATCCCCTTGCTTTTATGAAACTGTTAACATTATCTTTTTTTTTATCGATGCTTTGAATAGCTATCCGGATAGCAGAAGTGCAATCATTTGCGAAAGCTCTTTCTTCGCGCTCTTTTGAATCTAAGTTCTATTCGTCCTCGGGCACTCTTCCAAAAACGATCTGATGTCTATATGCTTAACACATGAAATTGGCCTTGGCTAGAATAGCTAATAGGCGGGTAGATTGGTTGTCATACCCCTGTCCCTGTCTTTCCTCTTTCTTACTTCCGAGTTGGTGAGTCACTTGCTAGTGTCGACATAAGCACTTTCTCGGTTATAACTGTTAGTCCTTCTTCCAGCGTAACCATTGGATTCCCAGGAAGAGACGAAAGAGACTCGCGAAGAACAGTCAAGTGGATGGAAATAGCATAAATAGAGCCAAGCCTTCTCTAAAAGAAGCAAGTGCAAGTCCCAGGAAAGCAGCTACTAGCTAATGTCAGAGGATCTTTGCTTGATTCGACTTCTGCCTTGATGTGCCTCCTCCTTTTGAAATATGAAATTCGAGATTCTGCTTTCGGCGCCCGGCTAGGCCCCGCTTGTAATGGATCTTGGACCGCTTCAATTTTGATACATAGTTGGCCCTCGAGCTGGTCCACCTCTTATCTATCTCTGGCGCGGGCGGACTCAAAGTCATTTAGCCCTTCTCGCTAACCACACATACTATTCATCGTATTTGTTGGCATTCCCTCCCGATCACCCGGGTTCAACTGATTAGGCAATTTTTCGGTTGAAACGGCTCACTCCGCTCGCCCCCTCCCCCTTCCCTTTTTTAACTTATGCACGCTTCCATGCACTTATTGAGCCTAAGATTTTCCCCCAACAACTTTCATTCCCGTTGAAGCATCCGCCCATTCCCTATCAAACTTGCATCTTTATAAATATAAGTAAGCCTCAGTCGATCATAAGTAGTCTGCCCACTCCAACTAGCCATTCATAGTATATCTTGTGATGATTCATGCATAGAGGCTGAGGCTCAACTATGGCAACAAACATTAGGTAAGGTACAACGAACTTGTTATTCATGATGTGTTATTGGCCACAGAAGAATCTTTCTTTTGTCATGCTCCAATTCTGCTGAAAAACGTAAGGACGCTAAAAACCTGTAGTTTAGGGGCTTTCGCAGTAGCAGTAGCCTTCTCTGTATCACTCCTTTACTTATCAAGCCTTGACTTTTTTCAATTTACTCCAACAAGCTCTTTCAAGTCTTTGAGCTAAGCCTTCCCGCTCTACAGGAAACTCTCCAATATCAGGATCAGGTAAGGCGAAGCTCTCTTGTAAGGGTTGATAGGCGGGTAAGATTTTCCTATATTATATAAGGGCTTTTCTTTCACTCCAGAGCTACTATTCCATGAGCTAAGCCAGACGAGGCTAAGATCTATCGCGAATTCAAAGTCGGGAACAGAACAAAGCGAGATATATTGAAATAAAGGAATTTGTGGACCAAGCAAGGGCAGATGCAGACAATTAACGATCTTACAGGTATATGCTATAGGAAGATATAGCTTATGAATGCCTTTTGACTAAATCGGCCATTGAGCCGGAGTCCTGCACTCAAGAAAGCAAGTCCGGAACTCCATAACTAGAGGAATCGGGACAGACTGATAGAGCATACCCGGAATGAAGAAAAGAAGGACCGGATGGGCTCAACCAAGAGAAGGGAAGGTGCCGTACTCCCTAATCGTAGAGCTAAGAAAGGAGCCTGCCTGACGCTTGTGGCTTTGTTAGTTGGCTTAATAGCTTGCTTGGTCCGATTGTTTATGTTGCTGGTCCCGCTGCCCTTACCTACTCAAATCCCGAAACGAAAAGAGTAGTTCCCATTCCCTATTCGTTCTGGTCCTTGTTCCTGATCCCTGTGAAAGGTCCGGGAAAAAATCCATGTTCAAGTCTTATTACCGAGTGTGAGCTGCTTTCTGTAAAAGGTTCGATTACGGGAAGGAAATAGAGGTCACAAGGTAAGGGACCGCTTTCCTTTTATGCTTCCCTACGTGGAAAATGAATCAAACCTGTTTTCCCCCGACCAGCATAAAAAAATGGTTATTGTTTATGCTCGTATAGCATAAAAATGATTTATTGGGAGGGCCATTAGAAATCCACTTCGTACCTTCGCTTCGTCATCAAAGCCTCTTCGCTAGTCCAAACTCTCTTAATTAGTCAAGCAAGCAATTTGAATAGGGATTATGAACAGGCCCTTACCTTAGCCTTACGCGTTCGATTGATTGTTCTAAAATCGAAGTCGTTTCGTTAAGTCAAATTGAAAGGTAGGTTTTGTCAGTGATTAAATGGAAAGGGAGAGCGGTTCGGGCCTACTCTTGAACTTTTAGGCTAATTAAAAGCCAAAACAAAAGCCAAATATCGGCACTGAGAAAGATGAGATTCGGTCAACAAACAAAGGAAATTAAAACACTCCCTTCTTTCTGTCGAAAATGATGAAAACCAGATCGAACTCTAAAGTCAAGCCTTTCACTTCATTGTTAAAGCTCTTGAACATGGGTTGAGTTCATACATTTTGAATGCTTTCCTATTCAAGACATACTACCAATTCCTTTGAAGCTACTATCACTACCGAAGCTGGCTTGCTCCTTCAAAATAAGGTGGCTAAGACGGGCTATTATGCCTATTCAACATATTCCGATTGTGATACAATTCCATTGCCTGCTCCTATTCTAGGTCTGAAACTCGGTCTGTTTGCTCCTACAAAAACTCATACGGTGTGTCTCCTGATACGAGTTATTTCCTAACCCTTTCTTCGTGACTGGGACTGCACTTTTTGAATTGGACAGCTTTCACAGGCTAGACTAGGTAAATTGAATACCAGCTGGTTTATCGTATAATAATAATAAAAGGCTGCACATGAAGCTGTGGGACTTGAGCTAGTGGCATGATACAAATCATCCGCTGCAAATGCAATCGTCCGCTTGAACGCAAAGCGTAGAATCGGACGCTGTTGATGCAAGGAATCGTCTGTTAGAATGAGTCAATCGAATCATCTCTTTCAAGAGAGGATTCGATTGACGAACTCTCATGACAAACTGGTGAAAGCCAGTCGGCTGAATTCCTCCCTCCGCTTATTGATTAGAGCGATAAAAAGCGTTTAGGTTTGACCGCGTGAGAAAAATCCATAAACAAATATGATTTGGAAGTGAATCCCCTTCCTGGTTCATAAACTCTGTCTTTTTCGACTTCTTCTACCACTCCGAAATCCGACAACCGCTTGTTGATCGAGTCAATCGGGGATTATTTGGAGCCGGCCTCAGATTATTTATTAATAAATGAATGCTCTTTCTTCCCTTACCGAGACCAATCCACTGGCTCTTGCTCGCTCACTTCAAGGAAAGGATCTCGGTTGGCTGCGCAGAACACATTGTTGTAAGAAAGTCGCGGAGAAGGTGACTCACACTCTCATGATAAACTAAACTAATAATCATCGAATTTACTTAGATATATGGCAGGTAAAGAGGCTGTTCCGTCCATTACGGGAGTTCGTTGCGATCTTGAGGGTCACTCAAAGCTTGATTGAAGAGAGATAGGCACAGAAGCAGCAACTTGTTGAGCTTATTCTTCGGAAAGAGACCGTAGGAGGATGACAAGAGATCCCCTGGAGAGGTCAAAGTGAAAGGAGAAGGTGTCGTTGAAGAAAGCATGGAGAGGGGCCTTCGTCTCAAGGTTCCAAACCTTCGCCCTTTAAGTGACAAGAGGGGAGTGGGTGGCTCTTCCACAGAGAATCTTTCTTTATGGAGGTTCATCGGGAGATAAAGGATTTCTACTGACTTTGTGTGGCACCCCCCAACTCCTGGATACTCAACCTAAACCAGATAGAGCCGGGGATCCTCTTGAAAATGAGAAGATCTAGTCTACTAGCCTTTTTCCAATGAAGGACTGAAGCCACCTGACTCCTCTTCAACCCGAAGCGAGAAAGAGAATTTGCCTAACTTTGCAGGCTGTCTTTCTGGAACTGATCTTGCCAACCCTGCTTGATGATTCCCATCATCTTCAGATCAGAAAGGGGATCTCGGATGGCATGAAACTCACTCGAATACAAGGTAAAATCTGATTGCTGGGTACCAAACCTTACACAAATAGAGGAATGTTTTGGATTGGCAAACCACTTTCATCGACCAAGGAAGCTCTTCTTTTCAGACGTAGTGACCCACCTTTTCCAAATGCTCCTAAAACCACCTTTATCCTTAGCCTCTGGTCAGCTTAGAAACTTTGCTTCCTTTCCCCCTTTCTCCCATAAAGCTTCCCTTTCATCATAGTAAAGGGGATATATAAAAAAAGGTGCCTTGAAGAGTTCAAATACCGTTCGCGCCCAAATTCGACACATCGAAATAGACAGGTGATCCTGCACGCCTAACCTCACATTCAGGCACTGTCTACGCATGAGTTAGATGTGTTCATCAATGCACATAGGATGGGGAGAGGGGGCTATTTATTATCCCATCGAAGGCTTTCGGGTTGATATTGTATTGGGCAGGCTTGACTGTCATGGTATGTGTATTGGCTTCGAAACTAGACATAAGAGCCTGCTGTGCACCTCCTCGCTTCCGGTTCAAACAAAGAACTCCGGATTGAAAAAGTGGAAGAGGGCGGATGCTATATCGCATTTGGCTTTGATTGACCCAGCTCTGGTCCTTCTTTTGCCAGCCAGCCTCCACTCTTTGCCGATGCTAATTTTATAGAGTGACGCCGGACAATTAGATCTTGCCTCATCGCCTGAAGAAGTGGGTAGGGGTAAAATCTCCTCTAAACGAGAGTCAGCCGAAGATGAGGGCATTCGTTCATCCTTCAGTTCAAAGCGCCAACAGGATTGGCTACGACAAACGTAAACCATTTCTTACTTCCAAACAAAGTTTGAACGTTGTCTAATCAAATCCCAAGTCTACCCGAAGACTTTTTGGTGGAGTTTCTCATTGTCGGCCTGAAGGACGAGAGTTGGGGAGGAGTACTGCTGCTTCCACCACCTTCATGCAAGCATTTGAGCTTGCGCAATTAAAGGAGGAGAACATTTCTTTGATAAGGATAGAATCTAGTCATACTAATCCAAAAAAGGGGCAATGGGTTCCGGGGCTAAAGAGGGGGTGTCAAGACTCACCCAGAGCGGGTGAGAGCGATTCAACAGATCCCTATACCAAGAACCAAGAGAGGAGTGCAATCATTCTCTGGTAAGATCACTTAGAAGATTCGTTCCTAATTCTGCAGAGGTCATTAAGCCGATCACCACAAAGATGGGGAGATACTAGGAAATCAACAGATCGATTGAGGCGCATTAAAAAGGTGACTGAAGATCTAGTTTTGGTAAGTCCTGTGAGTTGGGTGGCCTTTCATTGATTCATCAATTCAACATTGATGGGGGGGCGGAGAGATCAAATAAAGATCGGCGGATAAAGGGGTAGGATCGGCATATATTCTTGTATATACTCCGGGTTGGAAGGTCAAGTCTCTCTACTATGGAGCTCTTCCCCATCTATTTCCCATCTCCTAGCAGCCAACTGGAGTTGGCCATATAGTTCTTGAAGACTGAAAATCATTCCCGGCCCGAGGATTTTCATGTCTTTTGAAGACGGAATTGGCAGCTTGCCCACCCTAGCCCTTGCCTAGGTTCTTGTTTTAGCCAGGTCTGAGTCCTAACCCAGCGGCTTAAAAGGTAGCTTCCGTTCACTTCTTTGCCGTAATCTGATCTCAAATGCCAACTAGCTGCGTAGCTCCTATCTTTCCTCAATTACATCGACCCTTTCTTCGGAATTCATTCGAGTAGTAGCCCTCAGCAAGAAGGAGCTGCTTTCCCTCGCTGCGCAGGTGGGGTCAAAGCGTAATCCGATCTTGTGTCTGCTATTCCCACGCCCTCACTCCCTGGCCTTTCATCATGAGGACTAGTCTTGCTTTTGTGCCCTAGTTTGGCTCGCATTCGACTGGATAGCTACTGGCTTTTAACCCGGTACCCTTTATCCCCCTTCTGCTCTGGCTTGCTTGAATGGGCAGACAGACCAAAACTTCTGACCCAGACGTGGGCTAAGGCAAATGGTTATGACCCGACAAAAAAGGCGAAAACAGAGCTTAAAATGGCCTAGAGAAGCGACTTTCATCCACTTGCTCGGCTCTTTCGGGTATCTAGCTTACGGAAAGCCTGGACCAAGGATTGCTCTTGCCACTCTATAGAGGAACTAGCATAACAGACATGACTTAGACAAGCAAGACAACTCTTAATCACTCGTCCTCCTCTTGACTACAAAGCAGCTGTCGCTCTTAAATGGCTATCCTGACGGGAATCATCGGCTGATGAAGAAAAGGTTGGCTTACCTGTGCTCTTCCTCTTAAGAAAGCGTAATCTGACTAAAGTATGGGTGCGGGAGGAATAAACCTACAGACGATCTTTCGTACCGGTTCCCCAAGGTGTGATTCTGGTTCCAGGCCCTTAACCCAGCGCCCGTGGAGATAACGAGCAAAACATTTTCTCGGTTGGACAACTTTGTGATGATCGCCAAAGCTATGCCATCTTTACTCCGACTTCCTCTGTGTTGTCAAGGATCTACACACGCATAATGTCATAGCGTGAGGGTGCCGCCCGTAGCCAACCCAAGTTATATGCTTTAGACCTTGATTCCTTTCTTCCTCTGTTCAAAAATCTTGGATGCCGTCGTTTTGGAACAGTGGGCCTAGCAATGGAGTTTAGCAGGTAAACAAAGAACAACATGAGCTCTGACCGCCCAAGAGAAGCTTCTTTGGATCCCGTGGATTACGCCCGTCGAAGCAGTCCACTGCTAGCACCCGGCCGAACTTGAACCACCGGGCTTAGCCCTTTTTTTAGTGGATCATGCCGGAGTACTTTTTGGTATTTAAGCCTTATCTGCGACTTCTGGAAGGCCCTCTCCAACTGGACTAGAATAAAGGAGGGTCGGACGTGATCGTAGCCCGATAGCTATTCCTGCCCCAACTTAGGGGGTCCGGTAGTTAGGGCTAAGACTGAACAGAAGGCGACTAACCAATCTCTCTTTGAAAGCGGGTGCCCGGAGATGTTTGTGCTAGCGTTTTGGGGGCTAGGTTTTTTAAGCAAGCTTTAAATACTCCGAAATATTTCACTACCATCCATTACTTGAGACGGAAGCAGCTATCCCTAGAGCGTCTCGGGAGCTAAACCCTGGGAGTGAGAGAGATTGAATGACCCGGCAGGCAATAGTGGATTCCACCTTTATCGGCGATGGAGAGTTCTGTCTCAAAACCGGGATATGAACGCAAGGGATGAAGTGACTCGACTGAAAGGAGCAAAGCCGGCTCGACCGATCCCGGGATACCTAGCCCTCGGAAGTTTAGGCTGTCCTTTGGCTTATTCCTCGATCGGCTTTCATAGACACCTCTCTATATACTCGCTTCAGGTATTACGCTCGTTGGGTTCTGGGCACGAAGGGAAGGGTATAATCCGTCTTGCTTTCCCGAAACGCTCGATACTCCACTTGCTTTCCAGTCTCACCCAAGAGTCCCTGAAAGGGCCAAAGAGACAAAGAACTACCAGCGGCTCCACCGAGTTTCCCCGGTAGCCTACCAGTTATAACTACTAGGCGGGAAGGGATCGAGTCGAATTAAAGCAAAAGTCTACGGTTTTCGAACCCATGCATGCTACAAGAGAGCTTGTATTTCCGTCTGGTCCAATAGATGTAACTGGCACCTTTCAGGTCGAGTCTGAAGCCATCTCTAATGCCAGACGTTTCCTCTTTTGTGCTATTCCTCATCTTGAAATCAATGCTGAACACATGGAATTCGATTCTTTAAGATTATGATTCTTTGATATTCTATCTTCCGGAGTTTGAGTCTCAAGCTAGGGATAACCAGTTCCTTAGCAGCAGACATCGATTTCATTTTATCTCCATTTCAGACTGAAAACTAGAAAGAAACCACAATGGGAAAAAACAACAAGAAGAACACTCCTTAAGTCGCTAAGATAAATTGATATATAAGGATGTTGCTTCTTGTACAATCTTAGGGTACCCTTTTTTTTTGAACAAATCTGCATTCCGGGATAATCACTACTCGACGAGTTAAGCGAGACAAGGCCCCTAGGATTCCCCGGAAGATAGAGGCAAGACAAGCCAATCCGCTATTCTGCCTTTGCGCAGACTGATCACTCGCGGAACACATTCTATATTCATATCATTCTATTTTCTACATCTCTTGCAAGTTGATTAAAAAGGCGAAAAAGGGAATTCTTTATTACAGTTACAGTCTAGGAAGGGTTAGGTCAATTGCGTTTTCTGGATAAAATTGCTTGCAATCACTTCTAAGTGAGAGTTCAATGGTGACATTTGAGCGTTTTCCCTGCTTGTAATCCATTTTGTTCCTTCCTAAATCAAATATCAATGGTGAAGTTAACTTTTTACTGATAAAGGGGAGGGCAGATGTTTTCAGGTTTGACAGTTGTGCACGAATCGGTTCTTTGAAGGACAAATCCCACATTGATTAAGGAGATTCTTGGAAAAGACTTAGATCGGCTTAAGAGGAATTCCTCTTCTTTTAATGCCCAAAGAGTAGGACAAAAAGGCTGCGACGAGTAGATTGTCGATCTTTAGCCAATAGCAGAGGAAGAGATAAAGGAAAAGGAACTGACAACGTTAATCGGGTCTACGAGCAGGGAGAAAGATAGGCCTTCTGCAGCTTGTGGACATCTAATGCCATTAAGGAAATTGAAAGGCAACTAGGCGAGAGGGCGTCGGGCGGGCATAGAACAAAGAGAGCTTCAAGCAGGCATTACATCGATCCAATCCATCCCTCGCTCCACTCTTCTCGGAAAAAGGTTCTCGTTCCCATGAATCCCGATCTGCCTGGCATCGATAGTGATTGATCGAATTCCTACTCCGGTGCTGAGAAGCTTTTCCGTTTTCCTTATCTCCTGTGCCTGATCCCTGTAACCCTTTGGATGACCTTCTATCGTGCACATGTCCATCGGTCCCTCAACCCCTTACTTAAGAGTTCAGTAATCCCGGCCCTCGCTCGAATTAGAGAGTAGTATGGGAGTGATATCTGGATCCTCACTTTTCGTCCCTGTCCATTTCTCTTTCCGTATCCATTGTTGGGTGGGTATCAATCTATCCGTTCCCAGCCATCTGCTGTCGACCTTCTTAAATATTAATAAAGAAAAGGAATGGACCCATCCGTAACTACAGGAAGAAAGAAGGCGAGCTATTACAACTTCATGCAGTCAAAGCTACTAATGCCACTTACAGCTAAAGCAGGCTGCTACTACTTACAGCTAATGAAGACCCTGGGAACTCGGGCACCGAAGGTGCCCTTATCGTCTCAGTTTGATGTGATCAAGAAATTTTCGTAGGTAGAAGAATGTGCGACCTATACGAGTCCGGGTCAAGTCGTTGTACCGTCACCGCGGTGACTTCCCTCTGAGTAATTGCTAGCTAACTTTAGCCTCTTCTCCTCCTCGCAGCCCACCCACCATATATTGTCAAAAATTCGAGCTTGGAATCTTCTCACGAATTGGATTTGAACCAATATCAAGCTACTTTCCTTTTAGTAGATCGTGAGTGGGTCTCTCGTCCTCCTCATTATAGTCCTCCTAGAATCAATAGCATTTCGTCGGAATACATCCTGTCTTTTCACCTTAGTAGTCCTATGCATAGTCAGTACTATAGCCCCAATCATGGCTACTAATAAAATAAGACTAGGAACCAAAAACCAGACGGAATAGTAGGTATAAAGTAAATTGCCCAATGTTTCCAAATTAGTCCAACTTCGTACCTTTTCGGCATAAACCGTATATCTTAGAGAGGTCGTATTTCTTTGGGTTGGTAGTAATGGAATGCTTTCATTATCTAAAATGAAGAACATTTCCCACCAAAAGATCAGTCCAATAATACCACTCACTGGTAAATAGCGCAATACTTCTTCGTGAATCTCCGCTATTTGAATATTGAACATCATAACAACGAATAGGAATGAAACGGCTATAGCTCCTATATAAACTACTGGGAAGATCATAGCGAAAAAGTCGAGACCTAACAAAAGAAGTAAACCTGAAGTGTTGCGAAAGACTGGGATGGGAAACAAAACGGAATGTACCGGATTTTTAGCACGTACAACCATCAAACCAGAGACCAAAGCAGGGCTCGACAAAACAGAAAGTATCATAGTACGTCGTCCTTCCCTGAAATGGAACTTTCATGCTGGAGCAAGAACTAGCATGAAAGTCGATCTATTACGACCAGCGCGGTTGTTCGTATTTCATTTTCTTCTTTCAAGCCTTAGAAAGCACTCACTGAGTTACTTACGGAATCTCAAATCTCTCTCGACGCCGAGAATTTTTTATGTGTCTAGGTTGATTAGAGGTTCGGCTTCCTTCTCCCCCACCTTTTAGCGTTCTGGGCCCCTGAAAAAATAAAGAAAGCTGAAATCAAAAAGAAAGAAGAGAAATTGGGCCATGTTTCCCGAGAGAGGCCGCCTTCTCTCAGGCCAGCAGTCTTCTACTTCTAGTCGACTGCTTTATGACGGGCTTCCCTGTTTCCTGGGCTCTGCTCGCTTCGTCTACGCTCCGACCCTAATAATTGAAAAACGATATTTCCTTGCCCTGCATTAAGATTGAAAACTTGTCGTCAAAAACAAAAAAAAGGCAATCAATCAGAATCAAGAAAAAAAAAATGGAAATAGTGATTCAAGATCTAGATGGATCCCTATCTTTATCTCTATCCACGAAGATACCTATCTATATGGAGAGAGATCTATCTATGAATCGATCTAGACTATCCTCTATCCGGATAGATATGTCCTTATGAGCGACTAGGCTGATCTTTATATGTTTTGGCCACGTCCCTTTCCGCTCCGAAGAAGAAGGTTTGGATCTTTCAATCTTATGTCGTGAGGGATGTGACCTATGTTAGGTCCATAAGATACCACAGCTTTTGGTGTTCTATGATTCACCTCCGAATAATGAGTAGGTAGTTCGATTCTTTTTATTTTTCTCTTCATAGTAAACTGATGGGGGGATGCGGAGCAATAGGTCGAATTACTATATAAAGAAGAGTTGTAAACTATAGGACTTCTTGTTCGAGTAGGAATATTTCGGTTTTTCTCGTTCCTTCTCTTCGATAAGAATAGGGATTTGAAATGATAAAAATTCCTCTTCATTCTGTTGTGCTCATCGAAATAACTGCCTAAGCATACTTTTTTGGATCCAAACTTCTTTGTGTCTTCTTCTTGCATAGAAGAACGCAACTGTTGCAAAAACTGGGATTTTAGTAGTAGGCGGCATCCCTTCTTAGTTTTGAGTTTTCGGAACCATTCTGTTTTGGTTCTTCTCCACATTCTTACCGGGCGATCCAGGAATTTGCCTATGATTTTTTCAACTGATATTTCGATATAGAAAGATCTCCTTATTTCTTCACCGCGGGTTCTCGCATCATTTTCTTGAAAAGATATTATATCACCGTGGGACACTTTAAAATGAGTAATGTTTACCATTCTATTATTCACACAAACCCTTCGATGACTTATCGGCTGCCTTGCTTGAGGAATAGTTTCACGAAAATGGAGACGAACCGGAATAACGTCCGATCTTGTTTCTGGATTGAGTAGAAAAGGGATATATGATCGTTTTGTTCTTCTGTGCATCTCTGTGATGGGTAAATCTCCATGAAAAAGGGACAACTTTCGTGTAGTTTGTGATTGGATGTAACTGTTAAGATTTTCTCTCGAATAAATCTTTCTCTTAATAGATCTCTTCTTGTTTCTCAATCTTTGGAGAATGCGGCGTTGTATTATTGTAAGTTCTCTGTTCCAAACATTTCCTGAAAGTAGACGACAAGTTTTAAATCTTAATGCAGGCAAGGCATATCTCGTTGAATCAGTCTTTTTCGCCACATCGCGTATAACGGGAATCGAACCCCCTCTGCTGCTGTCGGGCGGATGGAGAATGCAATACTTCGACCCAGAAACTTGTTAGGAGTAGGTTTTAGCTTGCGCCTTTCTTCTTATTAGTAAGATAGGTTTGGAACCATAATAAGGTAAGCTTCCAAAGCTCCTTTCTTCAGCTGGTGCGCAGGAGCGCACTTTCGTTTTCCCCTTACTAGTAAAGGGGGTTTTATGAATAGAGATCTCCCGCCAGCAGTCTTCTCTTCCTATCACTTCACTTCGTTCGAGAAATCTGATCTCACCGGGCCGGGCGAAGGGGAAAGAAGGTATGGGTGGTCCGGGAACAACAACGGGAGAGGGCTCGTAGCCCCCCTCTCTCTCTCTTCCCCACGCCTATTTGTTTCCCCAGCCTCGGAGAGATGCAGAACTCTTTTTTGATTTTTTATTAATAGATAGAGCCATGATACATTCCGGAATATTGTAAAGGTAAATAGACTCTTTTCGTCCCCTTTTCGATGTCTGCCTGAGGACCTCTGTGAATGTTTTGGAATGGGGCTGCTCGCCTTTTGTAACAAGTAGACCCACGATACGGACTAATAGATGTTCCTACTCTTACCCGTAAGTAAGATCTATTCATAGTTGTCCCCCACGGCACGTCTTCTCGCTTTTCATGAATGTATCTCCCCCTCTGCTTATGTGAGTTTGACCCGCCTTTTACTCTGCTTGCTTCTGACTCCCTATGAGCTGTTTTACGACCTGACTTTTCGGAGGGTCGGCGGGACATGGGAGCCTCAGCTCATGCATCGGTTTACCGAAATCACCTCCGCTCTCCCACTTCTTTCTATTCAAAAGGCGAGCAGCCCTTAAACAAAACAAAAAGGCCCTAAGAGTAAGAGGGCTCTTCTTTATATATTACATAAGCCCTAAAGTAGGTAGCCCCGAAAGCTGAACTCAGCAACTTGTTAGGAGTGGGGTTTGGCTTGCCCCTTTCTATCTTATTAGTCAAGCGCTAACACCCTATCTATAGAGGCCTTTTCAATAAGGTGAGCACCCCTATCACGTAAGGCTTGTACCAGCTCTCGGAAAAAGAAGTCGAGTGTGCCTAGAAGTCACCAGCCCCTGACCCGTAACTGAAACTACTGCTTGCTCCGCCCTTACCGCTACAGCAAATACAGCCTTTACACCTACTCGCTTACCGAAAGCAAGGGAAGATTTCTTTATCCACTTGAACGGTGCGAGCGTAGTCAGACGGAGCGAGCCAGGTCTTACAGAACCACGGGTTGAATGAATGCTGCTCGCCACTTTGGAAAGCCAGAATAAGAGGTTTCTGAGTATTGGCTTAGGAGTGTGAGCAGGAACAAAAGCAAGCTGGAATTGGTAGTCGCTGGGGATATAATATAGGCATCGGCACCGAAAGGAACAAGCAAGAGGAAGAGGCAGGAATGGATAGTTCTTTAGAAAAGGTACACAAGCAATCGCCACAGGAACCGGTATATATGAGTAATCGTAATGCACGCAATCAAAGGAACCGTAAACTGGATCTCCTTCGCTTCGTCCCCTCCACCGAAACAGCTTTCAATCGGGAAAGGAAGCCACCCGGCCCGCCCGCCATCCATAATAGGAAATTCAATCAATAGAAATCGTATTCGTGAATAAATCCCCTTTGTTTGAATCCCATGGTATGGACTTTTTTCAGTAGCAGGACTCTCTTCTGTCTGTTTGAACTCTTGAGCAGGAGCTTCCGCAGGAGAACGGAATAGGCATCCATTAGCTCTGTCCCTTCGCACGACATCTATGAAAGCAGCAGTGGGCGAACCGGTGGTGAACAGGAAGAGGGAGGACCACTCGATCGCTAGGAAGAAGCAAGCCTATTCCCCGCAGATGTCATTGCTCACTATCGCCTCTATTACATAACCTTGGCAGGCTAGACTTATTTCAGACCTTTTGATGTGCCTCTTTCGGTTGCTTTCTAGCTTTACCGAATGAAGTTAGTCACCTTCCTATTCTGTTTCCGCTTTCAGACAAGTAGCTAAGTCGTCTTAATCCAGCGACGAAAACTCCTGCGCTAGGAGAAGCGCTCAATCCCGTCGCTTCGTCGCTCAGTCCGTTGCTTCTTCCCTCCTCTTCTTCCTTTCCGGCTCTTTATACCAATGTGATTGAATTCCAGGTGCATATTTCAATTACGTCTTCCCTGATTCTGGTTCAGATCCAGAGAGAGATCGGTTCCGGTATCAGTAGCTCAAACGAGCATTCAAGGGGAAATGGCTTGTTTGGTGGTTCGAATCCACCTCGGGGTATGGCATAAGTTCCAGGAAAGGTGGAGAAAGGATACTTTGCCAATGATTAAGGAAGGTCGTCCGCTATGTCTTGCCGATTCTCCGAAGACCATACCTTAACTAGTGCCAAAATGCGTCTTGAGTTTTTCTGTTATAATCGAGATTAGATTAGGTTTATTAGTGTTTTTGTTAGGTCAAGGGGCGGTTGCTTTCTCTTGCCTTCCTAGTTTTTTTTCTGGTAGATGACAGGCGAGGCCCGCTCTTAGTTGTTGTGTTTTTATCATTCATTCATATAGTGGAGGAAGTGATAACTGAATTGGCTCGCCCTAAACGAATGAATAGTTGGAGTTCATAAGCACCTCTCCCTTACCGACAGCGAGGAGTTCTCCTACGCTAATTGGCTCTACTAAAGCAGGGAAGAACTAAGGCATTGAAATCCCCTAGTGCTTCCATCAAGCGAAGGACTAGACTCACTATAAAGCTATAAAGGAGAACACCTAAAGGAACTATTCCTGTTTCAGTCAAATTCAATGCATTCTTTCATTGCCTGTGTATCAAGCTTCAAATCGCCACTTTTCACTTTAATGTATGCTGGGGTGCATAACATGCAGATTTATGTCCAGAACAATGGCCTTAAATCGTTGAATTGAGAAGCAGCTTAGCGTTCAACCGTTACCTCTGACTCGACCTCTTCACCTTCCACCGTCTCTGCGGTTAATTACAGGTGTACGGCATTTGCTGTTGATAATGCTTTTCTTTTCTCGCTACTTGTAAACAAAACCATCAATGTCTTAAGTTGAATTTGCTCTTTCTCATGCTTATATCGATAGTTTTCCTTCAATGACCGATGAGACGAGATAGAATCAGGAAATAGGAATAGAATCGGACAAAGAGCTGTTAGCAGGGCCACGAGTAGGCTGCACATGAACTAGATGAATTAGAAAAAGATATACCCACAGACAGAACAGAATCGCTTGGGATTTCTCAGGGCAGGGTTCTTGCTTTAATAAGTGACATCGAAATGCGCCATTTGATTGTTTCCTTGGGAAAATTGTCCTAAATGCCGATTTCCTTTCTAAAGGTGCAATAGAAGCTTGAGCAAAGGGCTCGTCGAAGGACCGGCATTAAAACTTCCAAGGCGGATATGCACCTCTATGCCTGGCTTCCTTCCTCCGCAGAAGACTTGCTACCGTGGCCTGGGATAAAAGCCATTTTCTTATCTTCTTTCCTCGGTATTTACCGCTGCGCCCTGTGCTATCAAGAAGAAGGAATTTCGGGACGGGAAGGACCTGGAATGTCGGAATGCCTAAGAATAGAAGTAGCGATATGCCGATTTGCTGCTGTTAAAAAGCTAGGCACCTCTTTACTCTTATTGCCAATCTCTCTTAGCTCCCGAAGAGCCTATTCGATTTCTGTGCTTAAGCTTGCTCTCACTTATTCTTGGCTTGGATCTAGATAATAGATGTGGCAACAAGTCAAAGAGCTGAGTCGTCGAAAACACTAGCAGCTCCTTCCCCAACTTTTGCAAATGAACCCCGTTCAAGCGCAACAGAAATGATCACCGTTTACGCCGCAACATGTCCGATTGCGAGAGAAAAGAGATTAGACAAGAGCCCGGCTATGCGAAATAGACAAAAAGGAAGTTGGGCCAGTAATCCCCTAACCGGGTATGAACTCCTCCCTTCTACGCTCCGTGGATCCTTTGTTACCTAATTCCCTGAAACACGGAATTGCTCTTAGTCTTTACCCAAGAGATGTACCTTCGCACTATCAAAAGGAAATTGTCTCTTTGCTTAAGCACGAGATCCGATAGTTGTGATTCCACTTTCATGTCTTGGATTGAGCTTTCTCACTCTTTCTATGCCTCTTCCTTGGAGGACCTTCCCACAACACACACGCGGCGCTAAGGTTCCCGTGGCAACTCAAGCTAGGATTCGAAGCCAGGATGAGCGGATCTACCGTGCCAGGTCCTTTCCTATTCTTATACTAATAGTTGTAAATTCCTTGCGCTTAGAACTCGAACTAGAAGGTGAGGCATAGTAATGGCGCATGTGTGATATTCTATTGATCCAGTTTAGGCAGCTTCAGGAAAGCAGGAATGGACAAAATGTCTTCTGCTGCTATCTTATCTGCTAAAATGGAAAAAATCTTCTTTTCTTCTCTATGTCACTAATCAGAGTCGGAGAGACCCACGAGACTTTCTTTTCTCCCGGCAGGCTCTAGCGCAAGAGCAATGCGAACAGCTGATTCTCAAGCAGGGGATTCGTCGAAAACAACCTATCTGTCGACTTGCTTTCAGCTCTCAACCTATTCTTGCGCAAACCAAGCCTGAATTTAGGAGTGAAATAACCCTCGTAGCTGGGACTTTGCCGGGTATTTGACTTTTTAGCATTTTCTGGAGGCTCCAAAGAAAGTCACTTCAGAGTATACAAGGAAGAATCTTTCAACGGCTACTCAGTTGGCTATCCTTTTAAGGATCGGCCTACCCAACCACTATTGGATAGATAGAACTAGAAATCAATGTCGGAGAATGCCGGGTTATTGAATAAGACTGTTTATTACAAATCAAGTGCAATCAATAACCAATGTTAGGAATAAGAGGATATTTTCGTATTCGTAGCATGCGGGGAATCGAAAATAGTATGTTTTTCCTGGGATAACTTTCATCTGTCAATAGAGTGAGATAGCGATTGATTCATTGTCAGCTATGGCTATTAAGGATAAGGATCTAATTCCTCGCCGGAGAGAGAGAAGAGCGGTTTGCGCTTCGCGCCCCAACCCCCTTAACTAATGGATGCTTAAATACCTGCAACTGAATCTGTAAGCGGCGCAGGGCAGGATGGACGAGAAAAGCGGCGAGAAGAAGACAAAGAGAAGGAGGAAGGGAGACCTCTTTCTATTGCCTTCCCTTTCTACTTCTAGACTGGTTCGTCGGCGGGACAGCAAGCCAAGATCCGATTCGTCAATCGACGAATCCATGCCGCGTAACCTGGCAAAGGGGAAAGAGACGATGGCAACGCACCTCATACAAGAGGGATAAAAACCTTGTACGTACGCCGCCCACGCGAAGAAGTTTTTCTCTAATTCCAAAAAGTCAAGCCACCATTCTTCAGTGATGAGCTCTAGCGAACAAATCTTATGTGTTTTTCCCAGAGAGAAATGTATTTCCACTAGAACAAGTTCGCTGCGAGCCGAACAAACAAAAAAATGACTCAACCGGGCCGAGGCACTATTCACCAAGTGGAACTATATACTATCTTTACTAAGCCAATCGCCCCTTCTCCTATACTTGGCTGCTTCTCGCTCACCAAAGCGTACTTGGTTTCCCGGGACGAGCGGCGCCTTCTTTATTCCTTCTAATTGGTAAGAAAGCGGTTTTTCCCTCAATTTGAAAGTAGGTTCCGTGAGTCCAAGCCTAAACAAGGCAAGCCCAAAAGATGATTTTCCTCTTTCAACCATCGATGTTCTGGTGGACAAGACCGCTGGACATGGGATGCTGTCCTTTATGGATGCTTTCTATTGATATAACCATATCAAGATGGCCGAGGAAGACCGATCTATTTCATTAAAGGAAGAAGGGGATTCGCAAGCAGGAAAAGATCAATAAACAGAAGGCCAAGGAGCAAATCCTTCTCTAAGTATGGAAGCAGTTAGTTAAGGCCTACCATCCGATAGTTCTTTCGTTACGCCGACAAGCTAATAGCTCTTCCTTGTTTTAGTTACCGCTCTGTGGGAATCTCATTTATTGAGGAGACCCCTTATTCTATGACACCAGAATAAAGTTCATCCCTTGGCTTGTGTACGAGCATTTCATTTTTTTTGCCCACGGCTGAACTCGCTTAATCCGCATATCAGGAACTCTTTGATTTGAACTACTCCGAATCCGGCGATGAACTCACATTTCGCCCTGGGGGACTCTTGCTTCTGTCTTCCTCTTTCTGGCATCTGTTGGAAATGTTATCTCGATCGATCAGTTTCTTCTACTCTATGCCTACTAAAAGCTTAACCATGCCCTACCACCAAGAACAGATTCTCGCCATCTATTTAGAGGAAGAACTTCTTCTTCAACAAAAGAAATCGCAGCTCCTAGTCCGACAGTTCGCTCCGCACCTTAAGAGAAAGAGTTCCGGCATACTACTCTATTATGATACCGAACCCTTGGGGAACTTCACTACTTTGAGAGTAGAGTTAGGCCTTTTATTCTGCTGTGCCTGGGCATGAGTAGACTGCTTTCCTTATCTGTATTCTGTACATTTTCTTGTCTAAGATAGAGGGTCTTCCCTCATCACCTGTCCCATTTGAAAGTTCTTCCAATAGTCAATGAGCAGGAAGAGGTTTAAGAAGTTGATTCAAGCAAGAAAGGCAAGTCCATTGACTTGGCTACGATAGGGCTATGATTCCCATCGAGAAAGAAGAGTTTACAGCTACCAGCACCGATTCGAACTAATAAGAGCTACCTCACCACTACCTACTAGTAGTCCTTCCTCCAACAACGGGGCTAATGCCGACTCTGATCTTTCCTTTCCTTCTGAGATGCCTGTTCTCCGGTGCAGATGAAGAAGATGGTGGTATAGAAGTAAGTTCAAAGGCATCGGTTTACTCTATTGAATGGTAAGAAGGGATGAGACTTTGTAAAAGTTTCCAGATGAGCAGGAAGGGCAGGAGGACCTATTCCCGGCTGTCAGAAGACCTTAAGCCGTTAAAGAAGCTCTTACCTTATAGACCAGATGGGAAGATAGTGATGTGGAACAGACCTTATGAGGAGTTCTAACCTTCTGAAAAGGATCTTCCATCCATGTCTCTTCATCTTAGATACTCTATTGGAAGTGGAAGAAGGCCACGCTACTGGACTTCCTTAGATAGGCTTTTTTACCCTCTCTATTGGGAACAGCGGCTTAGGATTGTATTTTAGGTAGGTGTGAGCCTTCTCCCTATATGAAGTGCCTAATTTATTCTTAATATATCCTATACTTTAGTCGAGAATAGGTTGCATACGAGGGAGGGCCTGTTCTATACGATCGAATACGGTATCTTTCTATTTTCCTCGCAGAGCCAGTACCAGGACAAAGAGAAGCCCTTTTTTCTAAGCCCTTCCATCTATTGAATAAGGAGTAGTGGATAGGGAAAAGTAGATCAAGCCCTTCAGTCTCTTAGGCGAGGAAGTTCTCTTACAGGCAATGGGAGATCAAGTTTGAGTCGTAAGCCCTTACACTTATAGTATAGCCAGTTTCTAGCCCATCCAATTACAGCGGTTGACTCTGCTCTGATTAAGTCATTGAAAGGTTTATCCCAGGCGAATATGTTCAAGAGTCAAAACCTTTGCGCTTCAGTCCCGATAGTTACAGTTGTTGGAATAGTAGTATCAGTAGTTGTAGTTGGATACCCCTTGTTTGTAGCAATAGGAACCCAATCTCCTTCTAGGATGAGAGGTCAAGGTCTAGGGCTGAGCTTTTCTAGGGTTTTCCTTCTACCTTATTCAGTCTTAGATTCTTTCTGCTTTCTCTGAGGTTGTACTTTGTCGTGCTAGGCGAGCCTCCGTTGCTGTAGCTTCCTTTTCAACCCCAGCTATTGATTCAGTTTCAGTTGCTTTTCCTGACCTGGGGGTTTGAGTTTGATTGGAAGTTGGAGTCTCGTTCATTCGCCCTGCCCTGCCAAGACTAATCTAATTCCTTCTTAAGCTCTTAAGCTTTGCTTTAAGCCCTCGTTGGACTTTCTGGGAGTTCTCAACCATACCATGTAATGCTGCTATTGTAAGAGGAGTTGATAGGTTCTCCCTTTTACCAGTAGAAATAGGAGCAGTTTCCGCCTTCCCTTCCTAACAACTCATCTGCGACTAATACTAATAGGTACTAAGAAAAAGCGCATATGCGACATCTATCTTCTTTACCACGTCTCCCGGGAAAAGCCCAGTACATATGGCACGAGACGATTACACACATCCAGGGCGGAGTGGGATCGGGTCTTTGTTGGATTAAGTCTCATGGGTTATCCGAAGATAAATAAAAAAAAGGAAATGTGGAATTCCTTCCACACTTCCGGAGCGATTTGTCAACAGCCAATGAGCGATCAGCCGAAGCAGGTACCCCTGCGGAGGGGCCACCCAACTGCATCCTCAACATAATGCCTAGCCGAAAGACGGTTCTGCAAGCCGGACTTAACGACAGATCTGTTTTCTAGTTTCTAGGCGCAAATGTTCCATTTTCATGAGATCCTCTTGACTGTTATTCAAAAGGTCCAATAATGTATATATATTGGACCTTTTGAGGCAATTATAGACCCTGGGAGAGAATTCTGATTGATCAATAAAAATCGATTTCAATGCTATTTTTTTTTTGTTTTTTCTGAGTTTATCCAATTTCTCGTGAAAGGTAAGAGGGGATAAAGGAACCGTGTGTTGATTGTCCTCTAAAGGTAAGTTTTCTTCTTCCTTATGTAAAAAGGGAATAAATAAATCAATCAAATTCCGGGAGGCTTCATGAAGTGCTTCTTTCGGAGTTAAACTCCCATTTGTCCATATTTCGAGAAAAAGTATCTCTTGTTTTTCATTCCCATAAGAATGAATACTATGATTCGCATTTCGAACAGGCATGAATACAGCATCCATAGGATAACTTCCATCTTGAAAGTTATCTGGCATTTTGATAAGATATCCGCGATTTCTCTCGATTTGTAATCCAATACACAAATCAATTGGTTCGGTCAAGCTAGCTATATGTTGTGTATTATCAACGATTTCTACATAAGGTGGTAAGATAATATCTTGAGCAGTTACATATCCTGGACCTCTGACACAAATAGACGCGTCCCAAGTTCCATATAGATTACTTCTCAATACAATTTCTTTTAAATTCATTAAAATTTCATGGACCGATTCTTGAATACCCGCTATGGTAGAATATTCATGTGGGACGTTCTCAGATTTTACACGTGTGATACATGTTCCTTCTATTTCTCCAAGTAAAGTTCTTCGCATCGCAATGCCTATTGTGTCGGCTTGACCTTTCATAAGTGGAGACAGAATAAAGCGTCCATAATAAAGACGTTTACTGTCTTCTCTTGATTCAACACACTTCCACTGTAGTGTCCGAGTAGATACTGTTACTTTTTCTCGAACCATAGTAATATTATTTTATTTGATTGAATCATTTATTTCTCTTGTTTCTCTTGAAATTTCTTCAATGTTCATTTCTACACACGTCTTTTTTTCGGGGGTCCGCAACCATTATGTGGCAGAGGGGTTACATCCCGTACGAAAGTTAATAGTATACCACTTCTACGAATAGCTCGTAATGCTGCGTCTCTTCCGAGACCGGGACCTTTTATCATGACTTCTGCTCGTTGCATACCTTGATCTACTACTGTACGAATAGCATTTGCTGCTGCAGTTTGAGCGGCAAAGGGTGTCCCTCTTCTCCTACCCTTGAATCCACAAGTACCCGCCGAGGACCAAGAAACCACCCGACCCCGTACATCTGTAACCGTGACAATGGTATTATTGAAACTTGCTTGAACATGAATAACCCCCTTTGGTATTCTACGTGCACTCTTACGTGAACCAATACGTCCATTTCTACGTGAACCAATTCTCGGTATAGCTTTTGCCATATTTTATCATCTCATAAATATGAGTCAGAGATATATGGATATATCCATTTCATGTCAAAACAGATTCCTTATTTGTACATCGAGTCCTTTAGGGTGTCTGATTATCCTTATCTTTGTTTATGTCTCGGGTTGGAACAAATTACTATAATGCGCCCCCGCCTACGGATTAGGCGACATTTTTCACAAATTTTACGAACAGAAGCTCTTATTTTCATATTTGTCATTCCTTATCTTAATTCTGAATCTACTTCTTGGAAGAAAATAAGTTTCTTGAAATTTTGCATCTCGAATCATATTGAATAAAAACCACCTAATCCTTCCAATCCTTGTTGCGGAGTCGATAAATTATACGTCCTCTGGTTGAATCATAACGACTTACTTCAATTTTGACTCTATCTCCTGGCAGTATCCGTATAAAACTACGCCGGATCTTTCCTGAAACATAACCCAGAATCAGATCTTCATTATCTAAGCGAACCCGGAACATACCATTGGGAAGCGATTCAGTAATTAAACCTTCATGAATCCATTTTTGTTCTTTCATTCCAGGTAAAGCCTCCTTGAAGTATCAACTAATGGGGGAGGAACGATATTAGACAACTCGCCCCTTTTCGTTTTTTTAGAAATAGGAATAAGTTTCGGATCCAATTTGGATATTAAAAGGATTACCATATATAACACAAAATTTCTCCGCCGATTCCTTCGAGTCGAGCCTCTCGGTCTGTCATTATACCTCGAGAAGTAGAAAGAATTACAATCCCCATCCCACCTAAAATTCGAGGAATTCGTTGAGAGTTAGAATAGATTCGTAGACCGGGTCGACTGATTCGTTTTAAATTTAAAAGATTTCTATAGGGTCTTTTCCTATTCCTTCTATGCCGCAGGTTTCAAACCAAAAAAGATTTGTTTTTTTCTCGATGTTTTCTAACGTTTTCAATAAAGCCTTCTCGGAAAAGTATTTTAACAATATTTTCGGTAATATTAGTAGATGCGATGCGAACCACTCTTTTTCTATCCATATCAGCATTTCGTATAGAGGTTATTATCTCAGCAATAGTGTCCCTACCCATGGTGAACTAAAATGATGGGTGCCCCAAAATTGGATATAATCAACATGTTTTTCTTTTTTTTTTTTACTTAATTTGATTTGTTTTATGAATATGAATTATTAAAGGTATATGCGTGAGACACAATCTACTAATTAATCTAGTTCTTAATCTATTTCTTTCAAATACCCCACTATAAACATATCAGTGATCTCATTTTAGAATATCTCGGGAGCTAATGAAACGATTTTAGTAAAATGGAATTGTCTCAATTCCCGGGGGATCGCACCAAAAATTCGAGTTCCTTTTGGATTTCCTTCTTGATCAATCACAACTGCAGCATTGTCATCATATCGTATTATCATTATCATACCGCTGTCACGTTTAAGTTCTTTACAGGTACGAACAATTACAGCTCTGACTACTTCTGATTTTTCTAGGGGCATATTTGGTACTGCTTCTTTGATCACAGCAACAATAACGTCACCAATATGCGCATATCGACGATTGCTGGCTCCTATGATTCGAATACACATCAATTCTCGAGCCCCGCTGTTATCTGCTACATTTAAATGGGTCTGAGGTTGAATCATATCAATTTTTTAGTCTATTCTTCCAATGCAAAGGATGAAGAAAAAAAGGAATATTTTTTGTCCAAAAAAAGAGACTTTCATCCCTAAGATTCATTTCTGTTGGTTCTACATTTTTATCCCGAAATAATGAATTGAGTTCGTATAGGCATTTTTGATGCTGCTATTGAAATAGCCCTTCTAGCTATATTTTCGGTTACTCCACCCATTTCGTATAGTATTCGACCTGGTTTAACAACAGCTACCCAATATTCAGGGGATCCCTTTCCCGAACCCATACGTGTTTCAGCGGGTCTTACTGTAACCGGTTTGTCTGGAAATATACGGACCCATATTTTTCCACCACGGCGTGCATTTCGTGTCATTGCTCGTCGACCTGCTTCGATTTGTCTAGATGTGATCCAAGCAGGTTCAAGTGCCTGAAGAGCATATTTACCGAAACAAATATGATTACCTCGATAAGATATTCCCTTCATTCTTCCTCTATGTTGTTTACGGAATCTAGTTCTTTTGGGGTTATAGTTGATGGTTGTTTCACAATTCCATCTCTACTACAGAACCGGACGTGAGAGTTTCTTCTCATCCAGCTCCTCACGAAAAAAGGATTAAAAACATTTAATTGAAATGATTAACATTTTTGTAAAAAATAGTTTTTTTTTTAGAACGTTCTAAAAAATCTTTATTTAGTTTTGTCCTTTATCCAAGTTTAGCAACTAAAAAAAAAGTTTTCGCGGGCGAATATTTACTCTTTCAATCTCTATTTCATTTGTAGGGCTCGTTCGTAACTTCTCCCAATAGATGAATTGATCTCCGGTTCATTTCGCCATCCCGACTAGTGAATCATTAAGATTCATTTTTTCAATAAAATCTTTTGCATGCACAGGTTCCATCGTTCCCATCGCTTCGTACTTAATGGTTAGGTCCGAATTCTACAATGGAGCTCATAATCCAATTTGTTCCTGAGTCAATCTTCTTAGTCTTTATTGGCTCCAAGCTCTTTATTTTTTTCTTGATTCATTTAATATTTAATTATGGATGAATCAATTAGTATTGATGCTTTATTACACTGTCTTTTATGAGATGACTCGTAGACCTTACATATTGGAATTCTATATCATTGATATTCTTTTTCTCTCTTTCTCTCATCCTTCCATTTATCCACACCTTTACTTCTTTCATTTTGTTTTACAACTTCTAATTAAAGTTTATGCAAAAAAAAATTTCAGTTGCTACAAAGATATGACTGATTTATCATATCTTGACTGGTTCTTTAGATCCAGATAATACGAAGTGATGAGTTGGTTATTAGTTCATACTATGGGGCTGGTCCTTTTTTAATCCTAACCCTAAAAAACCAACGAGTCACACACTAAGCATAGCAATTATATCAAATGGTCAATTGAATTCTTATTCAACCCTATAGAATTAAGAATTAGAATTGCTCATTTTGATTTACCAGAAAAAGAATGAACGAGTTTCTTTTTTTTTGTTCTATCAATGGATAAAAGGGAAAGACAAGTAAAGGTTTCTTATTCTTCGTCTATAAATATCCAAATTTTTATACCCAATACCCCATAGATAGTTCGAACTGTATAGGAACAATAATCAATTTTAGCTCGAACGGTTTGTAGGGGAACCCTACCTTCTCTGATCCATTCGACACGTGCAATTTCTTTTCCGTCGATACGTCCTGCAATTTGTACTTGAATCCCTTTTGTATCCGCTTGTTCAGTTAATTCAATAGCTTTTTTCATTGCTTTTCGAAATGAAACTCTATTCTTTAATTGTCCGGCTATAAATTCTGCAAGAATATTAGGGTTTCCATAAGGTTTTGCAATTCTTGTGATAGCAATGTTAAGTTTTTGGTTCACATAATTGAATTCTTTTTCTAGATTAATCTGTAATTCTTGGATTCCTCGCGGTCTATTTTCTATTAATAACTTGGGGAATCCCATAAAGATTATGACCTGGATCAAATCAATTCTTTTTTTAATTTCTATACGTGCAATTCCCTCGACGCCGGAGGATATTCTCATATTCTTTTGTATATAATTTTTGATAAAATCTCTTATTTTTTGATCTTCTTGTAAACCCTCAGAATAATTTTTTGGTTGTGCAAACCAAAGGGAATGATGACCTTGGGTTGTACCAAGTCTGAAACCAAGTGGATTTCTTTTTTGTCCCATACTCCCCCAATACTATACATATCATGATATACCATAGTTGTATACTTATTTTTCCATCTAGGTTTTTTTAACGAATATATCTGTTCATATTCATCATATTCATCATGTAAAGATATATCTTTCACTCCAATAGTTATATGACAGGTAGGTCTTTTTATCGGATAACTACGTCCTCGAGCTCTAGGTTTGAATTTCTTCACGGTAGTACCCTCGTTAACTTCGGCCTTACTAATGACTAAATTGGCTTCGTTGCAGCTGAAAGCTAGAGGTGGTAACATTCATTGGGTTGAAATTGGACATTCGGAAGGCGTATGACACCAATAAATGGCACTTTTTCTCATAAGTTCTCGCTCACTTTTTTGAGCAAAAATGGTTGGATTATCCTCCTTCCTTGCCACGGCGAATATGTCGATTCTTATCAATGGTGGTCCATCTGGCTTTTTCTCCTGCTCCCAAGCCTAATTAAGCCACTGAGCCTTTCTTAGGATCAAGGAAAGACCTAGACCGAGTGCTCTCCTGTTGTTGTTCGCCGTCTGCTTTATTGAGGAATTAGCCTGCGCGGTATGGCGCATACAAATGATCCCGGGGCGACAAACAAAGGAATCGGCTACTCCTTTCTCACTTGCTTAGCTATAAAGATTGATGGGACGTCTTTCCTCTTAGTTAACCGGGTGGTAGGGAATGGTTAGATCGTTGGGTCATGCATGGATGGATAAACCACTTTAGCTTCTTTTCGCCTAACTTGGCTTATAGAGAAGAACTACTAGCTTCATTCATAAGTCAGTGCATCGTTTCTAATTGAAACAACAGCAAGTGGCAGTAAAATAGGAATATGAGAAGACTTTATAGTCTTTCTATTACATCACTCGGGCGTACTTGCTTGCTTACCCGGCTCACTCGAACAAGAACTCCAGCTTGGCTCACTTCGCCTACGCAACGAAGAGAAGTGGTTTACTTGCTTGCTTAGCTCGAACATGCCAACAGCATTTCGTTCACTTACGCAACATTCACTCGTTTACTTGTTAGCTAGCCCTATTCCACACCTTTGCTTTCAGGGAATCTAAATTAAAGAAGGTAGTAAGTGGTGTGCTCCTTAGAGGATGCTTTTTTAGATAGCTAAGCGACTACCTTAGTGGAAGGTGGGAGAGCAGCAATGAGTGCAGCAAAGTCTCTTATCTTCCCCCTACGCCCTAAGAAGGAAAAACTGAGCAAGATAGCCTCCGCTTCCAGAGAGAAATCGAGATGTGAGAAAAAGAATAGCTTTTCTTCAGCTATTCACTAGCCAAAGAGAAAGCACTAATAATGATTGCTAGCAGATCTTCTGAAAGAAGGGATAGAAGACTAGACTGGGGAATGATTGTTGACTATACGAGAATTCCTATGATTCCTCCATTCCAACCAGGTTTTCAGGAATAAGCACTGCAAGAATGGCGATACCCCCTTTACCTCTAAAAGGAATGATCTCGGGCATCAATCTAAAGAGAGTTTGGTAGCTTTCCCTTTACACGGGAAATTGCCTTATCTTATTAAAGGAAAAGGACGAACTCGCTTTCGCTGGGCACCAAGGCTTCTTTCACTCCTAACTTTCCTTGAGCCTGGTTAAGAAAGGAAAGCCGGTCCAATCCTAGCTTCTAAAACACGAGAAAAGATCACAGCGGCAAGACCTAAGAGAAAGGAGCTATTATCGAGCTCGGACCTTCTTCTTCATCTGCACCTGCAAAGAGCGGATAGGAAAGATCGCTCCTAAACCAAACCGAAAAGCAGTCTATTTCTTATATACGAGACCGCCCCGCCATTCCTCATTCAAGATAGGCACAGGGAGGAAAGAGCCGATTCGTCTTCGAGCATCGCTGGCAATAAACCTCGTTGAGAGAGCAGCACGTGATTCTACAGGAATGGAATCATAGATTGAAGCTTAGGCAAGCCCCTTGAGACTGACTAAGTAAGGAGCAGCGGCTGCCCACTCTGCCTTTCCTTCTGATGAGGATTCGAGTGTACTAACTAAGGTGATCTCTTTCACTCTCTTTTCAGTTTATCCATCCCAGAGTGAGCAATTCCCGATCACTCGAAAATAAGTTTCTCTATCCAAAGGGGTTGGAGTCGTTCTAGAGTGAGAAGCAGAATGACTTTTATCAAATAAATAGATACTTTATGATAAGCCCAACCAGCGAAAAGAGTGGCTCTCCGGCAAAAGTACAACTACTATAACTCCCCTTTTCCTCGCTAATCTGGCTCTTATCCTTACATAGAACTAAGGCGGTAAAAGTCCCTTTCTTCCACTCCTCTGGCTACTGATTATGTCTTAGTCAGTCAGGTTCAGCAAACCACATCTGATAATCGAGGACGGGGCAGAACGGCGTCAGGGCTCCGGTGATATTCTCGTTCTCGGTGCGAAGCCCTCTGATTCTGTGATTTGTCAGGGGACATCTTTGCCACACACCTGAGCAATCCAATTTTATCATCGGTTGAATCTCTCGTATCAGGACGATCCTCTTGCACATCAGGTTTCAGCCATGTCGCTGAACTCTCCAGCAGATCCAAAGTGCTATCTCGATACAGAGGCCACAAACCACATGACTGCCGATGCCGAGGCCTGAACCTTCTCCTCGTCTTATACAGGTAATGCCGGTTTTCACTTTCCACTGGTTCTTGAAATCTCTCTTTCTTTTCGGGCACTGGGCTTTAGTCACTAGGTCCACAACTGATAGTCCTATGATGTCCCAGTATTTTGGAAACTCTTGATACGAAAGAAATTGCTTTGTTTTTCTCTCCTTTCCTATCAGCGAGTTCCGAGCCACTTTCTTTTGTATGCTACATTAACCGGTTCCTGTTTGGCATAGGGTTCTTTATCTTTTTTCTTCCGCTACATTCCTATCACAGTTCTAGTTTAGTTTTAGTTAGATCGAATGGCCTTAAGTAGTTGCAACATTTGCTTTGGATTCAAAGCTCATGATGTTCATATCGAATCTCTCTCTATTCTTGCACATAAATGAACGTTCTCTTCTGAGTTGGAGGCAACTTTTCAAAAACCACTTTGTAGAGGGCGGGTATCACGCTCAATAGAATTCAAAAAGTTTGTAAAATCGAAAAATGGAATTTGTATTAGATGCTGCTTGAACATTGTAAGACATGGAGCGCGTTTTAGTTGCTTCCCATTGATGAATGGATTTATTATCTCATGTCTGCTTTTCGTGCTTTCTTTCGTTTTTTTATTCAATTCGTGCTCAACCTCTGTTCTCTACTAACAGCTTTTTTTGGGGGAAAAGGTAAGCTTTTCTAATTCTAATTTCTAATATAAACAAGGCAAAAAAGATTTACACACGAGGGGTTTTAGAACCGTGCATCCTCCTCAACAATTTTTAGGAGGCATCTCGGGATCTCATGACAAAAGTCAGTGTGCTCTCCTATACAGTTTTGCATTCCGGCTAGACAATCAGCTACTCTATTTGCCTGCCTATATACAAAAACAAAAGTCAGATTCTAAAATCTATGAGCAAGTGCTTTTATATCCAAAAAAAACCAGATTGATCTCCACGGGCAAGACTTCACTCCTGTAATGCAATCCACTGCAAGCCTCGAGTCGGATTGAATAATTATTTGTTGCAGACCTAGCTCATGGGCCATCTCAAGTCCTTTCTTAATAGCCATTAACTCATGGAAAAGTACTGAGATGCCATGGTTAATTTGATTTCTCCTGTAGCACATTCCAAAAATTCTTTCTTAGTACATAACCAGAGACTCCAAGTCTATTTCTCAACGAGCCGTCACAGTTTACAGCAACAGTACCCAAAGGAGGAGGTTCCCACTTGTGATAGGTTACTGCTGGAATCTTTAATTCAGCTCGAATACGACCAACTAAATCATTTCCCCTGAAGTGAGCACAAAACCAATGTTTGGCCTGTCCCCAGTTAAGCACCCTCGGGAATTTAAGCCTGTTCTTCCCTAAGATATGCACCCAAATACGCTGACTATATTCACAATCAACAAATAAGTGGTGAATTGTTTCAACCTGCGCATCTTGGCATAGAACACAATGATCAAGATGGAGAACCCCGTGTCTGGCTAGATGATCCCCGGTGTTGATAGCATTTCTTAGAGCTAGCCAAAAAATGAAGGCATGTGACGGAGTAGCTTCTTTGAACCAAATAAGCCGTGCCCAATGAACCTTGGGGAGTTTAGTCCTAATGGACTCCCAGGCAGTTTCTTTTTGGTGGAGAACTTTCCACAAGAGGTGGCAGCCCAAATAATTCGGTCATTCTGCCTGCTGAAGATTCTAGAAACAGAAGGAAGTTCAGCCCATATTTCTTGAAGTGCCGGGGAGTTGAAATCTGGGGGTCGCCAATAGTATCCATCCATTATGTCCAAAACTCGCATCATTTTCATGTTTGGAGGAATAGTTCAATCGGGTAGTAGATTCCATAAAACATAGCGATAAAGCCAAGGGTCAAGCCAGAGATGAGATGAGCCTTTATCAATATCAATAAGGTGCCTAATATTCCCAATGGACTTTCTCTTACTTTCACGAATGGATCGCAGAGCCCACGAACATGAGGAGGGGATTTTTGGCGTAATTCTGCTTCCTCAATGCTGAGAGTGTGATTTAATAAGTCAAGAAGATCCTTTTTTTCCATGCTCTGTAAACGCAAATCACTAGGATCTTTGTCAAGCTCTGTTTGCACCAAAGAGAATCTGCCTCTGATTTCCTCAAGTTTAATGGCAGTGACCCCATAGGTTTGCTTGCTCCAAGTTTTGAGTCGTGCCTTTACTTTATTTTTTTTTAGCTTCTGAATTAAAATGAACATAGGGTTCCCTTAAATTGCACAATTCCATTCTTTTCGAACTATATCCAAAAAGGTAGGGTGATCCACCCAGTGGTTATAAAACTTGAAGGGCTTCGGGGCCTTAGGCAATGGTTTGTCAAGGCTGATAATAATAGGAGAGTGGTCAGAGATGCCTTGTGCTTGGAAAGTAGGATTAGAGTTCTGAAAAGATTGGTACCACTCTTGATTCACAAGTACTCTATCAAGCTTACAACTGATCCGAGCATCCCCATCCCCATCCCCATCCTGTCGGTTAGTCCAAGAGTGGGTTATACCACTTCATTTTAGCTCAAAAAGACCTGCAAGCTCAACACAATCAGCAAAGTCTTGAAAGGCACTAGGGTGAACTAGTTTTTCACCTTTTTTCTCCTCTGTGTGTAAAAGCGGAATGGAAATCGCCAGCCACAACCCATGGTCGATCAATGTTATCATTTAGAGAGACGAGATCGTGCCATAGCTTTTTTCTTTGCCGCTCCTTGTTAAATGCATAAATGAAAGTAGCCAAGAAGATTGTTCCCTCATTCAGGACAGATGGAAGCGGGTTATGGATCTGTTCAAGTTGGTCGATCAATCCTTCCTTTCTTTCTCCTGCCTCCGGACACCTTAGAATAGATTTGATTGGAAGGAGGGTGAGGAACGAAGACAGTGGTTTGACTGCTGGGATCCCAATCGGCCTGCATCACCGGAAAATGGAACTATCAAATCACGGATGACTCGCTTTATCGGGATGGGAGGAATTGCAACATCGGCATTTCTTTCCTTCCCTAAATCGATTCACTAGTAGGTAGCGGTAGGAGAGATCCATTATGGTGGTATGGACCGTTCTCGAATTCCGGCCGGCCTGATCAGTATGGAGCCGAAGGCGAGGGTTTCCAGCGGACCCCCTTCTCTTGTTTTCCCTTTAAGTGACAAGGGGGGTGAGCCGCTCCAAGCCGAAAGCGATAGCGAATCCCGAACTTGCCTACGCTCATCCAAACCGGCCTCAAAAAGCGATCGGAAAGCGAAGCCCTTCCTTCCAATCCAAGCCGGCGAAGCCGCCTATTTCTTAGGGCAAAGGGCGCTCCATCCTCCTAACTCCTTCCACTTCTCCCAGGGACTACGGCTTGATCTTCGGGGAAGAAGTCCGTGGGACCCCTCCTTCTAGGGCGCCTAGATAGTGAAAGGTTATCCCTTTGCAACGCTGGAAGCTAAGCAAAGTCACGAAGCTGGCTGACTACGCTCGAGCAAAGCTCAGGCCCTGAGGTGGTGGCTAAACTCGCCGCAGAGTTCAGGAGCGAGCAAGACTATCTTGGTGAATGCAATAAGAACCGGCTGCTCGCTGCAGCAGAGTGCTTTGCCCATGCTGCTATCCGCCGCCGAAGCGCTCAAGGGATTCGTGCTTGAATGTCGAGATCAGGTTGTGAGAGTGGAACAATCCATGCGGCAAATCTATTTGTGGTGGAAAAAAGTAAATAAATAAATAGAATCTAAATATCGAAAATCTAAAATTTGCTCCGATACAAGAGATCGGCCCCGAAGCAAGGTATGGTGGGTGCCAGCCACTTGAACTTTTTAGGAGTAGGGGCTGCTCTTTGTATAGGTTGGGTTTTATGGGCTTTGATGCTTACCTTATTATTATTAAAAGGGGAAGGAGCTTTTCAACCCTTTGGTTTTGCTGGATTGTTGGTCCGCAGCCCCGCCCTATAGAATGAATAAGGAGAGGTTTATCGATGACCGAGCCACTCTTATACTACTCCTTACCTCACCCCCACCCCCACTTAAAGGGCGAAGTCGCCGAAGCGAGTCTAAAGGCCAAAGAGTCATCTTTGAAGGCACGAATTAGTCCTTACTCATAGTAGAGTGTAAGGCAGGTTTGGGTATAGCAGGACTTGAACCTGCGACCATTAGGTTAAAAGCCCAATGCTCTACCAACTGAGCTATACACCCAAAAAAAGATGTAGTGTAGTAGGAAATAAGGATTGGTGCGGAAAAGAGGGTGGCCCCCCTTCTTTCTTCTCAATCATATTAAAGGAGGGCGGCTCTGTATGAGGCTCGTACTGCAGAGCAAGCGAAGAAAACTACAGGGCGCGCGTTAGCACTCCTGCAAGAAAACGGCCTAGCTAACGCGCCCCTTTTGGAAAACTCAAGGAAAGCCTTGATATGAGAAAGATGCGCTCAAGCTTACTAAGCAAACGTAGGCTTGGGCTCGAAAGCCGGCCTTACTCAACAAGCCCCTTTCCTTTATTAGGTTGGGTGCTTGTTTCCACTCATTGAAGATTCTATCTACAAAAGAAGGTCAACGGAGGATACTAAAATGGCTCTCACTGACACCATTTACGAGAAGGTGAGGTCGTCTTTCTTTCCAGCCGCCATACGGTTCACCTTAAAGCCTTAAAGACAGAGAAGGGGAGGAGCAGTTATCTATGTAATTACGGTCTTTGTTGGCCGTTGTTCCGGTCGAGCACTCTCTTTTCTTTGTCTAATTCCGTCTTACCAAACAAGACTGACTTCTGACCAACCCGCGAAGGCTTGTGAGGCTGAACCAGGTACGAAGAATGAATCTATATCTGTGTACGGAAGTTGCTGGCCGGCGGCCGCTCAACTGTTCGAGCGCAATGCTTGGTTCCGATTCGACAAAGGTCGAATGCCTGGTCGAAGGTCCAGTACAGTAGGTAGCCGGCGTCTTCGTTTTGGCTCCCGAGCGAGAACGAGAAATAGGCGATGCACCATCCTTGCTGCTACGTACGTTTTCCTTGACTTGACAGATTCATCCAATTGAACCCACCCTTAAGTTAAGGAGGCTTTAATTGGGTGCTCCGCTTTAGTGTGATTGACAAAAGCTAGGCTAGGTTTGGTAATACCCAAAACAAATGAAAAGAGATCGGAGTCGATAGTTGGCAGTTGGCAAGGAACTTGATCCCCCCAAAAAAAAGGGGGGGAAGCTGCGGTCGAACTCTAATTCTGGAAATAAGTCGGGGCCCTTTCACTTCGAGTTCCTTCCTTCGTAGCCAAATCTGATGATACGCTTTGGCGATCTTACCTACCAAATAAAAGGCCTGCTAGGTGATCGAAATCGCTCAGGTCAGTGAGGACTCATTCACTCACCTACTCCTTATCTATTTAATAGTCTCTTCTATCTACTGAATTCAAAAGGCGACCCGCCGCGCCAGGCTCTAAGATAGAGCTGTTGTACTACTTGACTGGTAAGAAAGAGCTTCCGTAAGAACTGGAAGACTCTTGTATGTACGGTAACCCTCTCTCCCGCTACTGGTGGACTGTTGCGCAGAAAGGCCGACAGAAGCAACGTTTCTTAGCGCGCTTTTCAAGCGCTTAGCTTCTGCTAGCGGCGGGGCGGCAAGGCCATGTTGTTCAGTTGAAAGCCTAAGCCAAGAAGGTACGAACGAAGTGACGGGCCCCTTTAGAAGATAGGGGGCTCTTGTGGTAGTAATTGCGAGCATCTCTCCTCTTCTCTTAGCGTGCACAGTTTGCTTACATGCCGCCTTAGGCACATCTCTCTTTCTTAGTTTCACGCTGGCCTAATGATAATGAATGAAAGTCAGTCTTTTAGTAAGCGTATATAAGCAGCTGTTTAGTGTATAAGCAATTCTTTAGTGGTCGCACCGAAAGGTACGTACGGTGGAGGTTGGTTCCAGAGCATGCTCCTCGCTGCCCTATGGAGTAATAAGGAAGGGGGGGGCAAGACTCTCTTTCTCAAAGGCTCTGTTCATGCTAGCCCCCAAAGAGTAACTCGTTTTCCACTATCTCTCATCTGGCGTCTCAGTGCAGTCCTACAGCTCATAGCCTATCTTACCACAACAAAAAGATTGTAGGTAGGCCCTCATATTCGAAGCGCTTCCAGAAGGCATTGCTTTCTTCACCAATCATAACACCCGGAAAGATGGGCTTCTGCAGATCTAATTCATTACATACCTTGGCAAAGAAACCACGGCAGATCTGTGATTATCTCATGGGGGAGGTGTCAAGCTTGATTGGTCTCCCTTTCTCTTTTGTTATAATGGAAACAATTGCAAAGATTTAATCTTGCTCCCACTATTCAAAAGGAAGACCGAGAAGACGAATGAATCCAAACCAGGGCCCTGGAAAGCGCAACCCTCTCTAGAGAGAAATTCTTTCTCCATTGCACTTTATTTTACAAAGAAAAAAAAGCAAATGCTGCTCTATTCTCAAGGGCCCCCATCCAGATCTGCTTTCTATTTCGGTAGTCTGGTATGTGTAAGTTATACCAGCCTTACAACTAGATTTTAGGAGTTCCATTAAGATAAAGTCATCATTCATCTTCCATAGCTGACGTAGGCGTTCAGCCAAAGCATCAACCGTTCAGTTGCTGAAAGTATAGAGATAAGCTTTCCCCATAAGCTTACCTTCCCAAGCCTTCCTAACCTAATTGTGTGTGAGCAATGAATCGTGACAAGTCGACCGATCCATAATGAAAGCACCTGTAGATAGAAGCCGTTTGTCGACCGGTGGACTCATCCTCAATGCCGTTTAGGCTCCCCTCCCCTGTTCAGTCGGTTGTCTGCCGCCTTTCTTTCCCATGCCCGAGATGGCCTTATGGGTAGCAGCCTCCGACAGAGATAGAGATGGCTTTGTGGTCAACTTCTATTCTGCTTGTTGGAAGGTTCGTCCGGCCCAGGTCAACCCACTCAATATCCGAGAGAGGGTAGGCTTTTGGCGGATAACGCAGCGGATGATACGTACTTGGAAATAACCGGATCATAGAAAAGTTTTTTCATGCCTTGACTCTACCTCGGTTTGTTCGGAAATCATGGTAGTCTTTTCATGGAGATTATTGGGAACGGAAATGGGCCTGGGGTTAAGAACAACGACAGAACTGCCTTCTGTCTGTTGCCATGGAATGTATAGGTAGGGTTTTATGCTTGGAAAGCCCGTTCCGCGCTCTCTATCCCCTATTTTTTGAGGTCCCCATGAATCTCGTGTTCGCTGAATTCCATCCAGCCTTCTTTCATGGATAATCATTAGTATTCCTCTCGCTAGCTATCCTTAGTAAGAGGGGGAGGACTTGATGTGACTACTATTAGACCTCCAATCCGGAAAGACTCTACAATCATTATGAGCGGATAAACCTTTCCTTTCCCTTCTATAGAGAGGTTGCCCCTTTCTCCCCGGGTAGTTCACTCACTCCCAGTGCCTACCATTTCTATATACTTTTTAAAATAGAAGAGAGGTAGTCGCAGCAGGTTTGGAACCCTAAACCCCTTAGGTGTTGATCACTCGACCCCGACCGGTCAATCTCCTGTCATTGCTATTTCGTGCGCGAAGGGTTGCCCATGTTTCCCAAACGTCACGCATTTTTTAGGTCATTAGTCAACAGCTCCCTGGACAGCGAAATAGGGGTGACTTCATATTGTTTCCTGACACGCCTATCTTTGTTTGAGGGAAATCCTCTCCGCGTTCAGGCGGATGCCGCACCTTGCGCGTGTGAATGGGTGTGATATATACCTCTTTGCTCAGCACGTGACTGTGTACCCCGAAAATGGAAGCTGCATGTCTTCGCCCGCTCCCGGTTCATCCATTGACTGCGTTGGTCAAGCACGGGATTACCTTATATTATATTAGTAAATTATATTAGTAAAAGGCCTTTAGGGATAAGATCACACTCGAGAAATAGTTCAAGGCTGCAGGTGGGCACCACTATTCATCATGTCAAGACGGAATTCCGGTTTGTTTTCGAAGGTGATCAAAAAGATTCGATGAAAACCGGGCATACATTCGAGAGAGAGAAGGATTAGTTCGTGTCTGGGTCAAGGGGACGGGTGACCTGAAACCTCTTCCTCCGGTAAGAGCTATCTAACCTCTGTTGTCTTGCTATAACCTAGTCTTACTCGCTCTTACCTCCCTGCCTGTTTTCCTTTCTTTCTTTTATGAGAATACCTGCCTTGCTGCCTCTGCTCTCGTTCGGGCCCCGGGAATCCCTTGCTTTTGGCTACGGTCTTTATTTACCTTTTTGCATTCCCCCCTCAAAACTACTAATTCACAAACACTACTGGAACGGCACGGCACGACAGCAATACCACAACAGATATACTTACCGACAAGAGAGAGCGAGACTGACCTACCCAAGAGAGAGAACGCAAGAGTGACTCCCCCCAACAAGGCCGGAAGAATTCAATTTCCCACGGCCTTATTTACCAAGCTCGGGACTAGAGGAGCATTTTAGGAATTTGAGGTATCGCTTGTAATGTAATAAGGATGAAGTCTCATTCATATAGTAATGTCCCTAGCTTGCGCCCTATTTGAGACCAAGGCAGGTTTGGAACCCTGTCCTATCACCTTTATCAAATCCCTAGCTCTCTTCCTTAGTGCAACTGTCCTATTCTTACCATGGGAATATCTATCTTTCTTTTTTGTTTCATATCTATACTTTCGGATATAAAAGCGGACGGTATCGTATATGAAGAAAGAGATTGTTGACGTTAGTAGACTAATCTATTCATTGGTAGGGCATTTCTTCCTGTGACCGCCTTTCCTACCAAAAAGCTAACCCAACAAAATCCGGGTTTTTTCTAGACTAGACCTTCGGGATTTTGTTGGGGTTCATACATGCATTGATCCAGTCGAAGAACCTGCTTCAGAGCGACTACTCCGCCTAGCGTATCTTACTGCCCGCCCCGGGTTCTATATGCTCGGTTCCACAATCAATCCCAGATTCATCTATTTGAGGGAGGTCCAATTCCGCGCTCTTCTAATTGCTTAGAAGA
>OY743191.1:37500-65000 GCA_963555705.1 Ligustrum vulgare | reverse complement strand
GAACCTATCAGTAACGACGATCGGGGGAACCCGCCGGTCGAGAGAGAAAGAAAGTTAGTTGAACCAGGGGTAAATAGAGCTTTGGTCAAGAAGTGAATGAAACTTACTTGGTTATAGGTTGACGAGAAAGAGTTGAATGGCATGAAGCACCTCTTTCACAAGTGGGAGAGAACAAAAGAAAGAAAGGGGACTCTCGGAAGAAAGCAGAGCCGGAAGGGAAAGAGTTTAGTTCTTGTAAGTGACCAATTTCCTTTCTTGTCCTTCGCCCTCTAAGCCATTGGTTAAGTTGGCGAGTCTCAGTCTAAAGAGTAGGGTATAGACCGAGTATAAGTCTCTTTAGAAGTCTCAATAGACCACATAGTTGTATTTGAAATCAGCCAAGCCAAGGCAAAGATCAATAGCTGGGGCAGTACCTCTTAGCTTAGGTGAGCCAGCAGGCCAATAGGAGACAGCCAAGGGACGAAAGCACTCGACAAAAAAATGGGAGATAGTTATTGCAGCTGAAGGAAGCTAGCCACACCTCTGCTTATTTTACTCGAATGCTTTCATGGTAAAATAGAGAAAGAAAGAAAATAAACCGGCTAAAACGAAACTTGCTTGCCTACTGGCTTAGAGAAGAGATTCAAAAAGGACAGACAGTGGGGAAGGATCTTCTTTGAAAGCCTACGGCCCCTTGGCTAGCTTGCTTGCATGGAATGAATAGGCTTGCTGACTGGCTTACCTACTTGAACTAAAAAGCATAAAGCAGAGATGCCATACTCTTCTTTCGTGTACTATGCTTAAGACATATAATTCGAACTCAGAAAGAAAGACATTGGCTTTCCTACCTACCGGAATGAAAGAGCGAGGGTCCGAAGGAGAGAGAACGGAAGGCTATGGGGAAAGATCCACGACCATGTGTAGCCTATGCGAAGCAAGCCTACATAGGGTACAAGATCGGCATTGCCAAATCTATAAATCTAAATTAGAAATAGAATAAAGAATGAAATCTAACTTAGTAATTAAAGGTCTAGTTTTCTCAGTTGGAGATGGGCGGAGAAGGTTATGCCATTCTTACTCGTAGTGTTTATGCTTGCTGGGATGTTGGACCAAAGAGCTATTGGAGGTATTCGTTCTGTGAGTTGGATCTCGCTTCCAAAGAAAATAGGTTGTTTTGCGGTTAGACGGGAGCGCCACTCTTTCTCATTCAATGGTCGACAGCATCTTTTGAACAAGAACATCGGGGCCCCTCTCCTAAGCCAATCCACTTCCGGTCGAAGCAGCATTCATCTCCAGGACCGGTTCACCTTGTTTCTGAGGCGGGTTTCCGCTACTAAGCTTTCTATTCCGATGCTTGGGATCAACCCCCATTGGGAGGAAGAGAAGCAATCACACAGAATGGTAAGCGCTACGAACCTTTGCCCAGTTAATCCGAGTAAGGTTATGTAGTCTGCCTATAGCCTACGCTTCCCTACCCCAAGAATACCTGTCTCCCTCTGTCCTACCTCTGCCTTGTTTCAGTGGTTGATCCAGGGAGTGCAGCGGTTTGTAGCCTCACCCTAAGGGAGATTGTTAACTAGTTATGAGGGAAGGGATATAGTAGCACCATTAGAAACATCAGCTACTAAAGCTACCACTTCCTCCCTTATGAAGTTCTCTTTTAGAAAATCTTTCTTTGGCTTTTCCAAAAGCAAATACCGGACTATCTGTGATTGAGACTGGCTATTGAATCCGCTGCTCTGGCCGCTTTTCACCCGGTCTTGGTATGAAAACAAACAGCTAAGTAGAAAAAACTTTTGTCTTGAAAAAAGGTTATGTTAAGGAGGGCAAGCCAGTCAAGAGACCTAAGGTTTCAGAGCTGATAAGTAGCATCGGAGCTAGCTCGAGCTTCATCATTCTCTTAGCCCTTAGCCCACAAATCCGATTAAATTAAGAAGAAGAAAGAAACTCTACAAGACTATGCTACAATAGGGAGCCCTCGTTCCTATGTGGACGCAGCATTGATCTTGGTGGCCAGTACCTCTGGTTTGATTGCGATGGCTAAAGTTCATCATCCTATCGTCTCATTCGCTCTGGCTCAGGTGAGTTGAGCACACCTTGTTCGTTTTACCTCATCTCTTTTCCATATGTTCTTGATGTTCTCTTCTTCTTTCAGGAGGGCGATCTCCCATCACCAGGCAGCATCGACATCAGTCTCAATGTCCCCTCTGTCACACCTGGTGTGCTATCGCTTGTTGCTAGGCTGGCTCGCCGTAAGATAGAATTCAAAGGGGAGGAATATTCTGGAAATTACTTATCAGATGCTCCCCTTTCTGATGCCTCACTTGATTCCTCAATTGATTGCTCTCCGTCACTGTAATTTTAATTGACTGAGGTCGGCTGAGAGACATATTATCCAAATGATGGCTCCACGGTTGGTTCGACCTCCTCTTCCCCTTGCTGCCAGTTCTTCACAGGAGAGAGGGTAGCTCAGCATCTATTTCAGTTGATTCCCTTGGTTTAGTCCCTTGAAGAAGGTAGGGCAGAAGGTTTAGGATCACAAACTGAATCTGGATAAGAAGATTCGACTGAAAGGTCTGGGGTTAAAGCTTTCTTTCAAGGAATGCAGCTACTCGGCTAACTAGGATCGTAGTTTCACTTAATAGGGTTCGGCGGGGAAGACATAGATTCCGGGAATGAAGCTAAAGGCAGAGGGCTGGAAAGACATTCGCTCGTTAAGGAGTTTGGGCTACTCGACCAAAGGGGGATGCGGGGGTTCCCACCTCAACAGAATCAAGAGACGGAGCAGGAACACGATCAGGTTTAGGCGAAGTAGTTAGGACAGGAAGCATAAGCTAACTCGACACTCGGCAGAGGGCCTCGAAAGAGAGGAGAGATAGGAATGCCCTTAGATTAGGGGTCAGTTTCCACATCTGAGGACTAATCCGGATATTAGCTAGTTCTTGGGAGATGGACTGATTCATCCCTTTCTTTGGTTCGGGAGTCTTTCTTTCTCTTTGGCTGTGAGGGAGTTTTGCTCGACTAAGCCAAAACCAATAGTTGTTAGCGAAGAAAGAGGAGTTTCGCTCGAATCGAATATTGACTAATGTAGGGAACCGGAAATACGTCAAGGAGAGGGACGAGGCGTTAGGAGATAGTCATCAGTGGAGTCGAGAGAGGTTCGAAGATGTTGCCTCAACAGAAAGAGAATCTGGAGGAAGATCGAAGGAAGAGGTAATATGTAATATTGGAGGAAGGAACTGGCAATCACTGTCTTGACCGGAGACAGCTACTTGAAAAGTCAAACAAAGTAAGGGCAATTCTCTTTCACTGCTTTGTATTGCGTCGATAAAGACTTCTTTCCATGACATGCCCCGCTATCTATGTTTACTGGAACCGGGCATTAACAATAGCCGCCTCTCTAAGAAAAGCAGTTTGGGGGAATCAGGAACAGCCGCTCTTGCAATGGATTCCTCAGCAGCGGATGCAAAAGAAGAAAGCAAAGACTAGGAAGCTGTTTGTCGCTTCTTTTTTTCGATTGAATCTTTTCGGCTTTTCAACCGCTTCGCTTCCTCCCGAGAGTTCACATCATCTACACGTTTGAGGGGTGCAGTCGATATCAACTGGAACGTATCCATCACAGTTTTAGAGTTAATACGCTTGCCTGCATCTGAAATGGTTAAGCTATTCAACTCTCTATATCTGATTGCCTTGTCGAGATCCAATTGATCTACATTCTCCTGCGTTCTATTATCACATGCACCAGAATTCTCAGGTTCCAGAGCGTGTTTTTCATTCAAACGGAAGTTTGTATTTTCCTTTTCTACCCTTGCATCAGGCACGGGCACACTAGCTTTCACCTTAGAATTGGATACCAGTGTTGATACCAAGGATTCAACATAACCAGCCATCTCGCCATTCCATTCTGATTATTATTATCAAGAAAATTGGCTTGTTCCTCATTCGTAGCAGCATTAACTCGTTGCACTTCATGGTCATCCAGACTAGGCGCAACCGAAAACCTCCCAATCCCACGCTGCTCTTGATTTTGTCTTTCGATCCGCTCGTGTGACTGGCTTTACACTCTCAGCAGCTTTCGAAGTCTCACCCTGGCCCGCAACTGGTTTCTCCTTGGCTCCATTAGGGTTCATAGTATCATCCTGCAAAGGTTCTTTGCCTTTATTTATAACAGGTTTGGCGTTGCATTCATCTAGGCTGTAGCCTCTCATACGACAAGAAGGATTTAGATCGGGGGATTCTCGTAAATGATTCGTTGCCAGCGCCCAAACTTTCCCATCCCCAGCCAAATACGATTGGGCATATCCTTTAAGAGATCAACTAATACGCATACTGCCGAAACACTAGGGTGGTCGTAGATCAGCTGACAGCCCCAGTCAGTGCAGTCTGGATCTTTATGATTCAACTTCTCTTTGCGAGCTAGCCCGGTGCCCCATAAACCAGCTCTTCTCAGAACCCAGGGGAAAGACTCAAAGCTGTCTCTTGAGCTCGGGTAGCTCCTTCTTAATTGATTGCTAAATCTTAATCGAATTGCCATGCTCTAATCAAGGAGCGACCAATGAAAATAGAGTCACAAGTTCTAGGGCGAAGGACTCTGATCCTGGGTTTTTGAACATCAAGCTTGTGGACAGGCCTCTCTCTTCCTTCTTGCTTCACACCAGCTATTGTGACCCAATTAACTTAAGAAACCAGCCAAGCAATGGCCTTGTTATTTATAAGGGGTGTGGCTATGCCGTGTTCTCGGTGTATGCGTGAAGTGAATCTTCTATACCGTCCATAGTTTGCGGGCAATTCATCTTCATGCATTTTGGACCGTTGTCGCTGGAGATTGCACTTAGTGCTAGGCTTCCGCTGTCGGTCCGGCCCGGATGCTGAAACTGAACGTACTTTTGTTAGTCATTCTGGTTGTATCGACTTGCGTCTGTCCCTCTGTCTCTGATCCTTTCAAGCATAGAATGAAGCGAGTGGGGATTGCCGGGTTTCAGCTGGTTTCTGTGCTCTTAGGTTCGATCTCTTCTCTTCTAGGGCCAACGCGCCTATTCTATTACATTCCTTTCTCTTTCCCCTTCTTGGGTGAACCTGTCCCATTGCCTGAATCCAGGAATGGTGATGTCTCGTCCTAACATGGGTTACCCTCCCTAAACGGGTTTAATGGAACATGCCTAGGGCAGAGAAAGGTAAGTTTATCTAGCCCGAACGGCAAACACCTTAGGGCACTTCGTGGTTTAAACGGCTCTATTTTCACTATGCTCCACCGTTCGAAAAGAAAGAAAATACATGCATATAGGCAAACCCCACGAACAACTAAAACATCCGTTTCGGGAGCTACAAGGAGGAAAAAATAGGATTCGGATGAAGAATAAGAAAGAGAGAACGATGCTGAGGCTGAAGTCGAAACCTACCTAAGTCGAAGTTCAAGGTAAAGCGGGTGTTGATGTCTTAGAATAGGGAACACCAAGTGAAAGAGCTGACATCTGGAACTTGAGAAGGGGGACGAACTACTTTGATTGAGTCTTGTAGACAAACCGAACTCGCGGAGATTGAAATGAGAGAAAATGGAAAGGCGTTTTTTCAACCTTTTTCAGAGTGGAATTACTCTTAGTCGAAATCACTCGAACCTTTCTCATATCTTTGTGTTTCCTGTGTCCTCAATTGTCCAGTTTCCTGGCTCGCTAGCTTGCTTGCTTGATCAAATCCACGGAACGGACTGACTTCCCGGCAAAGAAAAGGAGAAAGAGTGATTATTTACGTTGCAAGCAAACAAGCAACGGCTTTCGCGCTAGGGGGTGCTCATCCACCTACTATAGCTACCTTGTTGTTACGAACAAACGACCAAGCAAACGGAGGCGCAGCGCTAGCAGGCTACCCTGACTTGAAAAGTAATAAAACCCGACTACCGCACTACGGGCGCAGAATAAGAAAATCAAGGGAAGACTTTTAGAAAGCTTTTGAACTCCAATTTCTGTACTAAAATTCTGACACACTGAAATTCTGGTTAGATGGCGGCCGCTCATAGAGAAAGGTAGCGAGACTGACCGCTGCTGGGTGGAATTATCAACTAAGTGAATGTTTCATGCAGACTGTATCCCCCGTTAAGGCAGATCTATCGCAGGGAGAGGTCTTTTTCTTAGCCGAATAGAAAGTTATGTCAAGGTGCGTTCCACGAGAGACTATTCACAAGATCTTGAAGCTGATTGAATAATTGGCAGGGGAAAGGGACTGGCTCTCCTCTTTAGGAGGGCCCGAACCGACTTCAAATCGTCGATTTGCTAGCTTTCTTTAGCGGTTGAATCTCTCTCCCTTTTTTAGGGTTAGTCCGCTCACTACCTAGCTCGAAAGAAAAGCATACCCCTTTGCTGACTTAGCCAAAATACACTTTTTAGACCGGCTTTTAGTTAGAGAGTGGAGGATAAAAGCTAGCACCGGGGTTCATTTCCCACTTAGTGATAGGTAGACTCCTTTCTTTAGTAGCCAAGGCAGTAGCCTTTCCTTCCTTGTCGGCGATATTGGCTTGGGTGGCTGGGGTAGATTGGTTTGGTTGACCTTGCTTTCTGCTATGCCTGAGATGGTATCCTTTGTTTGGGCGGTATGCTTTCGGGTAGTATGCTTTCTGTTCTGATAGTCAATTTCTTTAGTGAAGCTAGCCTATTTGATAAAAGAGCTTTCTCTCTCCTTCAAACTTCACTCCTTAGAGGAAGGGATATGATTAAGGCCAAGGAAAGCTGTCCAATCGCTTCAATCACTCCTATGTCAATTTTGGGCCGAGATCTTGCTACCTTTCCCTCTCCTGCACCTGGGACTCTATTTACTGCGCTTTGATCTGCCGATGATGATTTAGCCAAGTGCTTTGCTGCCACTTCTGAAGCTAGGGACCTAACCTCTTCCTTGAAGACCCTGTATTGCTTGTCTTTGTTGGCGGTGTACACTACTTTACTGAAAGCGAATAGTGCGCTACGCACCTTCGACGCTGGCATTCCTTGTTTGAGGCATATCGATTATAGAAGACATATGGGTTGTTGTAATCCCCATGGAGTCCATTATTGTACCTCAACCTCGGGGGAGGGAGAGAAAGCACCCTCATCGATCGAAGCAGCTGATCGACGTCGAGTCTCATACGGGTGGTGGAACCGGGGATCTTATAATGCTCCAGATCACTCTATCAATCCATTCCAGTCCCACCTTCATTCGTGTGCTGCAACTCATCAGCTATAGCCAGTGGCTAGGAGTTCTCACTTCAAGCGGATATTCGAGAAAGACAGCTGGCCGCAGCACCTCTAGTAGTTGGAGAAGGAGATAGGCGTCCACCTATTCGATCATATGCCATACCTTTTGGGGGGAGATCCCCTCCTTTCGTTGGACAGACAGAAATTTACTGGTAATTCGCCCTCCTTAGCACAAGCGCTAAGCGATAATAATTCCTTTTTCTTTAGCTTTAGGAAGTTGCTAACTAATAAGTGGAAGGAGTCTTCGTCTCTTACCTTCTCTGTCCTTTTAGCCCGTGTAGATCAAGGCGAGTGGATCTTGCAACTGGCTCTTACGGTAGATGTCGACCAAAGGGATAGCACATAAAAAGAAGGCCACAATCAAAGGGATGTGCAGGAGAACCCTTACCATTATGTTACCTAGCCAAACCCGCCCCGCCTCATGTGCCAAATCGATACAAGGGTAACGACGGCGTATGCGCCCACTTCTACTCCTTCTGTGACGAACATCATTGATCAAGCAGTAATTGTGGATGACTTTGATGACATTTCTCGACCTGAATCAGAGTTCTACTTAGTAGATCCAGTCGTTTGCTAAGCTTCCTGCTTGACGGGGGAATGGAGGTAGGCTATAAGGCGTTGAGCTATTCTTGGAATCAAGGTTGTCTCACTCAACCAAAGAGGAAAGGAGGCCAGGGGCTATTAGTATCGCTCTGCGTTAGGGGGCTATCCGCCTTATTATATAATACATTTTCGGAGGAGTTTTCGTAGAAGTATATAAGCAGAAGTGAAAGGACAAAAACTACAGCTTCAGTGTGAACAGCCGATACGTGAATCGGCCCATCTTCGGCTGTTATCGTTGCGGTTGTTTGGATTGAACAAGGGCAAGGAAACGTCATTACCAATATTCTCAGAGGCGGATTACTCCTGTGGTCACTGTAATTCTCTGCTAATCTAATCTTTGACGCGGGGAGACCCTTTGGATCCTTTATCTCCGGCGGAGCCAAAGTCCCTTTTCCACACCCTGTCTGAGTCTATGTTAGTGAATATTAGTAGTCGGGTTGCTCGTCTCCATATGGAGAAGTTTCCTTTGCCCATAAGAGCGCTACTGATAGAGAAAATGCCTCGATCCAATGTTTGAGGAGATGAATATTGACTAAGGGCTTTACTCAATCAAGTCCTATAGGTAATCTTCTATTACCTAAGTGCCTGCTTCAATTTGTGACCAAGGATCGCGGGAAGCAGTCTCTTTCTTTGTCGGTCACAAGTTGTATTACAGCAAAGTAGATGAATGCCTGTTCGGTCAAATAGGAGCACCCGATCTATTCAATGATTGGTTAGGTTCTGAGTCCACCAAATACGATTGGTGGGTTATCTCCGGATAAAGGAAAGGAGGGTCCGCACCAGTATGGAGCCTAAGGCGAGGGTCCACGAAAGGCATTAAAAGAAGTCGTACCCAAGCCATTCGGAGGGTATCTAAGAAGGAAGGAAATAAGCTTTGGCATACCTTTAAAGGATCACAGATCCAAAAGAGAAAGAAATTATGAAAGAGCCTAAAGAAAGTCATTCAGTTAAAGTGGAAAGGTTCGACGACGCCGCGTGGTATATTATTCGAGGGTGTAGCTAGCTAGATATATTAAGTGTGCAAGAGGGCTTCAAGTCCTCGATCCGATGCTTGAAGGACAAGCGCCCCCTTTCTCATGGAAAGCACCAGAACCATTCGGGACCCATTTAGTGAAATGACGAAGCACACCCAAAGTCCCACGAGACTCGGACTTAACATAGAATCCATCTTTGCCGGAAAGGTGTAATTTGGATGGGGTAGTAGCACCGAACGTACAGAAGTGAAGACTTTTCGAAGTAGTAATCAACCTCGACAGTAGAAGGACAGAGGCGTTAAGAAGACCGGATCCCATAAAGCTGATCGAGATAGGCCGGCGGATGCAGCCGTCGCGAGTTGCTGCCAAAGTCTACAGGACACCACATCGAACGTAACTCGCACTGCGCTAACGCCCTTATTAGAGTAAAGGCGAGACGCTCATTCCTTTGCTTGTTTGGCCGAGTCTTGCCGGGGGTTTCTTGGTCCTACGCAGTTTTGAATTCAAAGGCAAAAGAGAAGAAGAGATTTTTGACACCCGTAGCAGGAAATGCTATTCGTACAGTAGTGGAAGCAGGGTACGCTAGAGGCGTAAAGGTCCTGGTCTCGGAAGAGATGCAGCATGACGAGCCAGAAATGGTATACTATAAAGAAAGTTTCGTACATGACGTAACCCCTATGCCCATTGGGAGGAGGGGTAGTTAGTTATCCCGGCATCGCGAAAAGCCCCAAAAAGCCATATCGCGCGCTTCGGTCCGAAAGAATTGGTATTCTTAGCTCATCGTACCTGCCAGTACGGTATGGATAAAGTCCACCTCACTTAGGATATTTGTCAGGAGATGGGAAAGAATCCGGCGATTGCATTTAGAAAGTGGGTTCAGTAGAGCTCTGCTTGTCAGCAATTCTTACTACTTCCACCTGGACCTTCAAGTCAGCAAAGCCTAGCTCGAAGTTGAATCGAATAGCACCTGCCCAACAAGGACTTCGATGGGAAAGAGCCGTGGAAACTCAAGAGGTAAGACAGAGTGGTACCAAGTTCGGAAAGAGACCCGGGAAATATACGCTGTCCAACGCACATAGGTAGGAAGGGACGCCTTAGGCTCGGCCCATCACAAGCTCGTAAGCTTCACATGGCGATTCTTCTGCTACACACCTCTATGTAGCTAACGCGTGCAAGCGGTGCGCGCGGACGATCGTAGCGTTGGATTGGGTCAACTCTGACTCTACTCTATATGAAAGCGTGCAAACATGCCTTCTTGGCTTAGAAAGAGGGCATATAATCAAAGTTATCCCAGCTCGACTCGGATATCGAATAAAAGTGGATTTGTGTGTAACCAGCTCCGGAAATCAATAGAGAAATTTGGAAGAGTAAAACGTAATCGAATGCCGCCCCTGCCAATGATAGGGTACGACATATTCCAGGGACCGATCTATCTCATTAAAGGATTTTGTGGACAGAGCACAGACCTCAGACCGATCGATTAAACCAATTATTGTAGAGCTTCCCGGGGAAGGATATAATTCAAGTCATTCATGTGTGCCGATTTCCGACTGGGATACTAGTTTCACCGTACTTATAATCCAATCCATCTTTCATTATATGCTTATTTCAGTCTATTATATTAGTTCATAACGAAGCTCAGCTGGAGGGACTTATGGATAGTGCTAGGGCTCAAGACATTTTGGAAGAGAAAGTTGGATTATAAAGAAGAGTTTGTTCCTTTGTTTGAAGAGGAACAATCCTACCGGACTCATTTAAGATAGGAATGGCTAAACTTATTGTCTTTTTTATCAATCGAGTGCCATCCATATATCCACAGAGGACACAAATGGTTTAACCATGGGAGTTCTTATTTCACAAGACACCTGATTACAAGTTGTTACGCACCTTTGGATGTGCCTGCTACCCAGCCGTACGCCAATCACAAACTTGATCCACGAGCTATTCGGTGTCTTTTCTTGGCTATAAGTTCCCGACATAGAGGGTACCGTCGCTTTGACCCCGTAACCGTTGTCCTATACCTATTTTTTTTGGTAAGAGCAGAATCTCTCAATAGTAGTCTCTCTTAAAAGATCTTAAACACGAAGTTAAATGGAGTGAAGAATAGCCGGCTGGCTACATGCGGTCTGTCCTGTCTGTCTACGGCATCACGCACTTCTTTTATTTATTTTAGAACCTTTCTTATTGGATTTTTTCACAGCATTCGAAAACATTCTTTCTCTCTCTGCTGCCTTTCCTATCTTTTTCCATAGGACCAAGGGCCTTCGTTCACGGGTCTTTTTTTGGTTAGCTTAGCTGGGTTAGTTTAACTTGTGTCAAGTGCGAACGCTAAAGCGCTACATAGATTAATCTACTTTCAGGCATAGCTCCCGATGGTGTTCATTCTATTTCTTTTTCAACTGAATTAGAAAGGTTGCGAAGCAAAGCTCAAGGCGCGCCATAGACTGATGAGTCATAGGATGGATCGGCTTCAACGGGAATTCTTGCCCGACCAAGAGTGCATTCTGTCTTTACCTTGGAGTTTAGAGCTCTGTCCAATCGTGTTAAACATTGTGAGAGAGCACATTCATCAACTAGTTGTTAGCAAGAAAGAATAGGCTAATAAGCTAAGCTCTTTGCAAGTAAATTCCCCTGTCCGGATCTAACAAGAGGTTCCATGTCTTCGAGTAAGAGCTGCGGGATATCCCCTGTTTTCAGGAAGTCTGGATTGATAGATTCTCGTAAAATAAGTGATGCTCGAAATCGAGAGGGCAAATACCTTCTTTTCAGGACAGAAAGAGAGGAGTTCCACTTAACCACAGGAAAGAGAGAACTCGTAGGGCACGAACGGTCTACGACTAGCTGAAGCTGACGGTTTAGTGCGTCTAGCCCTTCTCCGATTTGAGAGAATCAGATTCTTCCCTCTCTTAGGCTATCAAGCGTGCGTATACGATCTTTTCCTTTGCTTTGGCATTATGATATAGGTGAAAAAGGGGCATAGCCCTTTGCGGCGCACAAACTCTCTCGCAAGACCAACCACAGAATAAAGATCTCATCTCCCAAAGCAAGAAAAGATTTCAGAGGCGGAGTAATGGAGAGCCGATCTCTATCCCTGCACCCACTCAAGTGGACGACGTGATTATGGCTGACTTTACATTCCAACAAACGTACACACCTGCTCCAGTCTGGGATTCTAGGTTCTTCAAAGAGACGGTGGAACAGGGGAAAGCCAAACCACACATCTATGATGGGGCAGATGAGGAAGATGAATTTGATGCCTTTGTTCTTGAGGATATGGAAAGGGGATCAGAGGGAACTTTATCTGGGCAAAACTGCATCTACCCTAAAGTCCTTATTCCCTTGAGCGAAAGAAAGGATCTTTGGAAGCCGTGGCGGAGGGCTTTGATCGTGAAAGTACTAGGAGAATCGGTGGGATACAAAAGACTGGACCAAGGTCTAAGAGACCTGTGGAAATTGGAAAATGGCTTCGAAATGCTGGACCTTGACCTGGGTTCTATCTGCTGAGGGACTAATCGAAGAAGGATTAAATAGTTCATGAGCTTGACTAAACCGTACTATCTATTCTTTCTACTTGAGCTATCTCGCCACTTTCGGACTTAGCCTGAGACTTCTAACAAACGGCCCGTTCGATTTTCACTTGATCATGAACTCCTCACTCCAATCGAGATGAGCTAAAATCGCTACTCCTCATTCTTCATGAGCTAATTCACTCCTCATTAAGAAAAGCACTTCATCATAGCCGATAGCAATCTACGAACCCTATTTATATAGAGTATTAATGCTCGCAAGCAAGAAGCCAAGTAATCTCCTTTATTCCATCCATAAAGCAACCACTTCAAGCTAGTTGTTATTATCAGGTAGTAGGCAAGCAAGTCAAAACTAGCCTCCTGTACCAACCAAAGCTAAGCACTTTAAGCTCTTTCATGCTAGTACTTCTTCTCTTGTATTCATTATTGCTAGTAGTTATTCAATAGTCTTCTTGATTCATTAGAGTAGTCTTTATCAAGTATAAAGTATGCATTTTAATACACACAATGCCTATATGAGCGAGGAAGCGAGGGTCTGCAAGAGCTGGAAGACTTTTAGCTAATTCATGATAGTGGAGTTTCTCTTGTCTAGTTGTGCTTCTTAACTATTTCTTAAATACAGTCTGCTTCTCTTGTATTCTGTATGAGAAAGGAAAGCCCTAAGCAAGCCAACAACGGAGCATTCTACGGAAGCTGACTACACTGAATTCAATCCCTGGCCAACCCATACAGTACGGTAGACTGAAACAGGAAATAAAGATAGATTCTAAAAGTCTAAAAGCAAACAACTACGTAAACGGAGCAGCAAGACAAGACTTCATATCGGAGTGAGGGGCAAAAGAAAGAGCTTTCCCAATGAAACTGGATCTCTTTCCCCAACGATATGCATTTTCCTACGAGTTCAGAAAGTGGAATCAGTCTCTTCTATCAATACATCTTGGCTGGCTCTTAAATGTGCACCATTCTCCGAAGAACTCTATGCAGCCTCCAGTCGCCGGTTGGGCATTCTCGAACCCCTCCTTTGGAAAGAGAAAAGCGGGTCCTTAGTATTGAGGGAGAGGGACCAAAGTACCAACTCAAATATTCACTATTACTTTTATAGTTCCGTTACTCTTTCTTTAGGAGGCCTTTAGCTTCGCTTCTTGCTATCAAATTCTTTGTAATAATCTTCTTCATGGTTAAACCCCTGGTCCCCTCCATCCATATTAGATTATCGATTTGGTGGCCACGGTTGCGCAGTTCATGATCATTGGGCCTTATAGGGGTACTTCCTTGGCTAGGGTGGAACCAGTTCCTTAAGCGAGAGCAACCGAGCCTAAGGCAGTAAAGAAGGGTAGGGCAGTTGAATCCTGAGTCGATTGAATGGGGGTTTGCTTTAAATCAAAGTGTTTTGACTATACTACGGTCTAAGTGCTGTGCACTCTTGGATCGGCTTGGCCAAGACTTTTCAGAATCAGGGTTGGCACTGGGCTAGCTCCCCCTCTCCCTTGCAGTCGAGTGACTCAGCTCCCTTTCTATTTATTGTTACAGCCCAATCACAGAGAAGCTGGCACCGCTTTATCCTTCTTACCTTCTTAAAAGAAAGCGCAAATCCTTCCCCTTTTCCGGTCAGTGTTGATATCCCTATAAATCAATGGCCGGCTTCAGTAACCTTCACTTCGATCAAGGATTGCTGCTCGAAGGGCTCTTGCCCATGTCTAATGCCTTCTTAGATGAAGACGAAGAGCTGGTGCTCTAACCTGATGTCGGAATAGCAGCTGTGAATGGAATGGGGGAATTGTCCAAAGCGTTATTTTGCCTTGATTACCCTAGTTAAGATATCCCACGCAAGGAAGAGAATAGGTAATAGGCTGCAGAGAGGATACTTTTGCACTTTCGGATCAATGATGAGCTTTTTCTCTTTCTCCTACTATTGAAGCACATTAGCATCCGCAAACGATCTGCGGCATTGACTATTTTCTTTCCATGCCATGACATGAGACAGATCTCTCGCAACTAGTTCCCTTGCCTCAAAGAGTCAATCCCTTTTCATTCCTGATTCCACTCCTGAATACTGTTTGCAAACGAGTTAAAGGCGGAGTGACGGTTTAGGCTTAGCTTTGGATTCGGGATAGGAATGAAGCCAATGATGTCCCCAAACGAGAAGGCTGATCTTGTATTTCGGGATTACCCCAGAGCAGAAATGCGGGATTACCGGTTTTTGCACTCATAGGTTCTTTGAAAAGCGGAGTCAGAGCTATTGTCGACCGTGGTCAAGAAAGCGTCGAAAGAGTTACTCTTGCGGGGACAGGGAAAGGGCTTGTTAAGGACCTTCTTCTTCTTGTCCTAATGCGAGCAACTGACATAGGTCAAATCGAATGCTTATCCGGTCCGAAAGAATCTTGTTCGAGAATCTGCTCCACATTCATGCCCAGAATCTGCTGCTCTCTTTCCTGCAACCAAACCGAAGCTCTTTTCGCCTTTACCGGAGCTGCTAAAGCAACTGCAAAATTTCCTGTTGATTTCGCAGGACAGACAGATATTGAATTAACGGAAAGGAACTGAACCTGAACTGCCTTAATGGACAGGGATAATAGTCTAAGAAGATGCCATAGAAGCAGAACCGGTCTTAGATGGTTGACGGATAGGTTTTTGCTGCCTGGCTGGGCATAGTCAGAGCTAGCAATAACTGTCATACTACTTCCCTCAGACTCAGAATGAGTTTTTTGGCTTCTCGGATTCTCTTGTTCCAGCAATGTCCAATTCTGCTTTCAAACCTGAAAGTGCTTATTGCAGCGCCATTCTATTCCGAAAGTCAGGTCAGTGCCACAGGTTCTTCTCAAGCATCAACATCAAAGAGCTCCAATGCCCTTACTTGAATCTAATCTAAGGAGGTCGATGTCCATTCAAAAGGGGAATTGATAGAGTCAGATGAATGCGCAGGGGATTCTTACTAAGACTAGCACCGGATTTTCCACATGCAGTTGCAGAATTAGCACTCTCGGATTCATTCTTCCTAACAGCAGGGGATTGATTTGCCCACTACTAGAACGAGGACAGGCCTAGCTACTTTGCAAGCATTCCAGGCTAGGCACCTAACTGCGGTTATTCCTCCAACTCCAAGAGGTTATTCTGGGCTAGGCTAAACCTTCGACGCCTTCCACTAGCGGATGAATACTAAACTCAAGATATCCCCTCTGCACGCGGAAAGGAAAAGCGACTCTTCAATGGTATATGCCGAAAATCCTATGTTTGGAGTGACCATGAATACACTGCTGGAGACCCTTCTTTCGTGAGACAGTTGTGATTCCGCTTTGACTAAGAGACAGATGGGATACTGAATCAGACTGACTCTCTTAACTGGCCCAAGGGTTAAGGCTAGATGCACCTCACGCATACGCAACGCCCCTTACGACTGCTCTGCATCTAGGGTTCTGGCTTTCATCGGCGTAACGACTGCTCTTTTCCACTTATACTCGCCAAGGTAAGGTGTTTACTATAAGGAAGAGTCTACGAAAACTCTCTTTGCCACTGCTGTTATCTCTGTCCCCGTCGCTGCTACTCTTACCTCCCTTCCTTGCCTCGGTGTCTTCTACGCGAATACGCTATGCTACCATCAGTATCAAAGCTAAGCGCTCCTAGGCTCGCAGGCAGGGATGGTGGGGAAGAAAGCGCATTGCGTGATTCCTGTGGGGTGAGTAGGATCACTGAAATATTGACTTACGCGGGTCCAACTGACCAAACAAGGAGTAAGCAGCGCACACAGGAAAGTCGGTCCAAGCCGCAATATCCTTCTTGATTGATCCCTAATCTCGAATCGACGAATTCAACGCTTTCGCTTTAGCTTTAGCTCGATCAATAGAACGTCAGTTAGTTTAATATCCCATTTGAATGAACAGACAACAGGAGCCCTCCTTTTCTATAAAAAGGGGGAAGGTTACTGATTGACATGCCAGCGGGGATAGGATAGGAGAGAGAAGGCGATTTTCGCTGTCTGCTAGCTAGTGGCATTAGCGTCTGAGGCTGGTGCGAAGGATAGAGCGAAGGCCAGTGGGGAGAGACTTTCGTCACTAGGTATTTAGTACTACTCTAGAATAGGTGAAAGGGTGATTCGCTCGTAAGCCCAACTCAAACTCATTCATAAAGTCTAGCTCGATCGATCACATGTAAGTTGACCCAATAAAAAGCGGAGAATTGCCTCCTTGAGACCCAAAACGCATCTGGGTCTGGGCAAATGAGTTTAGCTACTTTCCGTGTCAGCAGATCATAATAACACGTAAAAAAAGATTACTTCCCTTGTTTCGAAGAGGCCAGCCTACGTTCTGAAAGCGGATTTCAACAGGTGGGAGCGTCTGGGGGCGTCTAGTCTAAGAGGTTGGTTTCGGAAATCCATACCCCTGCTAGCTCAAAGAAGCCTTAGAGAGAGGGATAGAAGCCCCCACAGAAAGAAAGAGCAGACAGGCCAACAAGTCAGCTGCTACAACTCCTTTAGGAAAAAGTGTTCCATCTCGGACAAACCATGCATCCACGGGGAAGAAGCTCTAGTTCCTTTCAAGGTGAAAGTTGCTTCTTTCAAAGCGAAACTCTTAGCAATACAGTAAGAGTAATAGTCATACGCCAAATCGGAATATTATTGATATCCCAATAGTCCATCCTATACGCCGCTCTCTCCCGACGGAACTATTTGTGATGAAATCGATTCCTAACAACGTATTCTCAGCATCTACTCGGGAAGGAAAGGATTGAATTCATGAACAGCAGAGTCGGCTTACTTAAGTACAGACAGGAAGGAGACAGATGCCTTAGAAAACTCGAAATATTAAAAGCATCTACGAATCAAAATAGGTTGTTTTCACGAAGCTATGGAATTGCTGCTAGAAGGGAAGGAAGAGAGAGAGTCTTGGATTGCTTGAAATGTTTCCTGCTTTCAGTCCAATTCAAAATATCTACAACTCCTTCTTTCAAAATGGGCATATTAGATTCGGCTCTAACCCCGTATTCTTTCAAAGAAAGGCTAACCGGGCGAAAAAGACAAAAGATATAACCAAAGCCCTTCTTCTTGCAACATCCGATTCGTTCACAGCTGATTGATTCAATAGCAGCTTCTTCTATTCTAGCTGCCTATTCAATAGCAATTGATCCGAAAGGTCAGGAAGGGGCAAACAGGCTTTATGCCGATAATCGTGTTGAATTGAATGTGCCAAAATCCTCTGCTAAAGATCGTTTTCTGTTAGCTTATCTGCTGTTCCTGGTCGAAAACGTGCTACTCCTCCTGCTCCTGCTGCGGATTCAATAGGCTGCCTATTCATGCCATAAATTCCTAGCGTAAACGCTGTCCTCTAGTTGAATGTCGGCGAATAAGATCGGCTTATCATCTCAGATGGGCATTCAAATCCAATGGCTAGTTCTGGCTTGGCTTTAGATCGGAGAATTCCCTTCCTCGCTCATCTTACTTAAGAAGTCCCACATGGGGGCATGCTAACATTAGAAATTGCAATTGGTTTTTTCCTGCTACAGGTATTGGATTCCGCTTGAACTATTTCACTAATAGAAGCAGGGGCCGCTGTTAAGTTAAAGAAGCAGATGAATGTGCCGCTACTTCTGATTGAATTGCAAAACCTATTCTGTCCGTGGCTATCTTGACTATTGATCCTTCCTTTCCTGCTATCATTCCTGGCATATTTGTCCGGAAAACAGGTTATTCTCGAGCAGCAAGAGGACATTCTCGAACAGTCACTTTTGGATTCGATGCTCTCCTTGGCCTTGCCCTTTCTCATGTATTCTATTCGCCTATTCTCTGTGCGTCGGTGTGGGTATCTTCCCCTATTGATTCATTTCCTTCCATGGAAACCCGGGAATTTTGGCCATTTGAAAACATATGTCAGTTCCTTCCTCCAACTGCTCTTAGTCCGCCTATCCCCTTTTTTCTTCCTTTGCTGCCGCTTCTCTTCTGTAGTATGATTTATAAGTCTATCTATAGCGAGCTGTACAAATACTCCTTTTGGTCGAGTCGAGGAACGTGCTTTCTGACATCGAGTTTCAGCTATGCCAAGAGATCACTACTTTGATAAGGTCGGTTCGATTGGTCATTCTTCAGGAGAAGTCCCAAAACAGAACTAGTCAATTGATAGGATCATTGCTAACCCATTGGCTTCATCGAGATCGGATAGCGCATAGTATCCATGAAAATAAACTACTACCAGAAGGGGAAGGGCCGCTTTTTCTTCTTCGAATGAGAGCTCTGATTCTGTTTTTTCCTTTATAGGATATTCTGATGGAACTGGTGCCAATGATTGATAACATGGTAGAGTAGAGCAAGCTTTCGCTTTTTTATATTCGTATAGAGATTATCCCAACTCCGTTTCATCGGGATATTCCGAACTAAATAGGTACGAAGTTGTCGTTGCAGCATATGCCTCCACGGGAGTCAAGCTCAAAGTGACAGGTATTTGATGGGCTATCCGCTCTAAAATACGGGGTCTGGAATTGATTCACCTATTACACGACTCGCATCAGCAACAGGAAAAGGAACTGTGGCTATCGCTAGCAGCCCCGGCCAAAGTTCTCTTCCTCAGAGAGGAGTTGGATCCGCAAAGGTCAGCCAAGAAAGCAGGGAAAGATGCCAATTCATGCGGGTTTCTTAACTTTGATTGTTAGATTTTCGGGCATTTCCTTAAAGATAGACGGGAAACTTCCTGGGCTTGGCTTTGCCATCAGCAGTGTGCTTTCGAGCGTTCCCTGCCTCGACCTGTTCGGTTTTAAGGTGGGAGTCCTCTTCTTTCACTTTCAGCTGAGTTAGTCGCCCAGCCTTTGGCATCTCTCTTTTAAGGTTTATAGCATTCTATGTAATATCGACCGAATGCGCTAGGTAGATCTCTCTTCTCTTCATCTCCATTCATTTCTTTCAGAACCTCTGCGCGGAATAGAGATCCTTGTTTTGATTAGGAGAGAGAGGCGAGCCCCGCACCAAGGGTGTTCACCTACGAGACACCGGCGCCTCTTGACTTTCATGTGTTTTTCATGCGTTAGCTGCTTTCGTCCTTGTGCTAGTCGGGCACTTTCCCGCAGGTTCATATATTTTGGTTATATCTTGTGTGAGTGAATGAGGTAGTTTTACTTGCTCGCTTGTTAGCCACTGCCGTTTTAGTTGGATCAACTCCCCCTTTCTGCAGGTGCTGGGTAGTTTACTCACTTAGCGCTGTCCTCAGCTTTGCTTCTTACCGGCGAGGTTGAGCCGCCATAGTTTCTTCTTTTTTCTTCGATAGACTAAATAGAGTTTACCGAGTAGAATTGTTAGAAATAGAATCTTAAATAAATACAACTACTGTTTCTTCATTAACAGAATATCGGAGTGTAGGGATTCCTAAACCCACTTTGACGAAAGCTCCTCTTGCGCTAAACGAATAATAGATAGCGAATAGATAGGCAAACCTGGCTCATCACTCTAATGGCAGGCCTGTGCCTCCTCTGCAATGAGGGAAAGCTACAGAAGCTGGCCTTACTAGATAGGGGGCAGTCTACGTGTCTCCTTCAATGATTCCGTACCGACTGTCTATTATGCCAATCCGTTTCCCAACGTACTTCGTTATAACCACCTAGCTCGGATTTTCTTGTTTGCTTCGTTCTTCCTCTTTCACAAGAGTGCCCGGCGAGAGACTATTAGCTGTTGTTCGTAGGGTAGTTCAGTTGCTTATGGGATATCTTAAATAAAAGACTTATCGGCCGGGTAACGGCGGCTACTGCCTCGTGCCAATAGGAATGCAGCCCTTCGCACTAAACCAATAGAAGAGTAAGAGTTGAGCAGCTCCTCGTATCAATAGAGGTACGACTAGAAAACCTTTCCATTCTTATGGTAGGATTCTGTTAATAGAAGAAGCCCAAGCTTTTAGTTAGTTAAAAGAGGTGTACGGGACGATACAACCAACCAGCAGGGCTGGGCCGGCCGGTGTCCCCTTTATGGCATGTATATGTACGTGGGTTGGAACCCTTACTCGAACTCTTACTCTTAGTAGGTAGCCGCATCCTCTCTTTGATCCGATCGGGCATTCCACTTGTACCAAGGAATGAAGGAAGGGGGGATCAGGATCTGCCGTTGCTATTTTATTTCAGAAGAGGAATCCCTTGGATATGAGACAACCGAGTGGTGACTTATGCCAGCAACAAGTGAAGGAGGCGTAGCAGTTCCTGTTTCTGCCAAAACTACGGCCTAAGCTTCCAGAGAGGAGTGGCTATGCGCCTAAGGAGTCTTTGGTATCATCACTCAGTCCCATATCTTGCTAATGAACCCACGAACAAATAACCAAATTCGAAATAGGGATATCAGCGAATGCTCGACCATAGGGAGAGGGGCGATTCCGGGGGTTGGTCTAAAACATATAAGTATGAAAAAAGCTCATCTATAGGCGAGACACAGGCAAGGAGCGAAAGAACCAACAAGTGGGATTGATTAATGAATTACCGCTCGGGTCCCATACCGATGGTTCTCCTTCGCATCACCAGCATGTATTTTACCCAATTCTTCAAGTCTCCTCCCAGGCTATAAGAAGGAAAGAAGATCCTTAAGGGTAGGGAATCTGGTTTGTCGAAGATCATGCTCTTTCTCTATTTTATTTCCTTGATCATGTGAAGGATACACATCCCTTTTTTCTGTCCCCGTAGTTCTCTACTTTTAAAGAAGCATGAGATTCCTCACTTGAAAGACAGATCCGGCTAGAGATCTAGTCAATTATCGAATTTCCGAGCACTTGTCCTTCCCGATGAAAGTGACCTACCTCACTCGAGAGTCTAAGAGTCAGACACTCTTCCTCAAGCTAGGAACCAGGATCTTCCCTCAAACTAGTAAGAGGGTGACCTGCCGCGCTGGCTAGTGAATTTAGCGCCATCGTTGCGCCCAGTTCTTAATCCTAGTACCTAACTCTACTATAGGATAAGTCAAATATCACTAGTGACATCTCAAGTGAGATATTCAACGGAGACGGGATTTGGAACCTCAAGCTTATTGATTAGTCGACCAATGAAACTACCCTGCCTCTCTTCCTTGCTAAGGTAAGTAAGAAAATCCTTTCTCTTCCCACAGGGACTTAGTTTGTTTCAGTCAATGAATGAGCAGCCTACCTTTTAGTGACAACTTGTCAAAACCCCGTATTTTTGATTAAAAAAGAGCTATTTAAGCATTCACAAACTATAAGCTATGAGGCCCTTTTACAAGTGGGTGCCCCGGCTCCCCTTACTATCAATCATTTCCCAGGGAGACATGTGAAGGAAAGGATCTCGATAAAAAGAGGGTGGTTCAACGCCCGCCAATAAAGCTCCTTTCGTTCGGCCTGGTAGGAGGGTTCCGTGGTTAATACATATATAATGGATGATCCACTTTAGAACCCCAGCCGAGTCGAGAAGTGGCGGTTCGCGATCGATAGAGGGCGTCGTTTCCGTTGATACGTAACGTATGAGCACGGCGTGGTCTCTCTCCGGACGGAATTGACAGAGCTCCAGACAGGGAATGCATTCTTCTTCTCCCCCTCCCTTCGTGATATCTTCCCGCCTCCCTCGGGCCTGGCTAGACTATCATGTGACCTCGTACCTCGCTTACTAGCTGATCGAACGAATAGGAGACGCGAAAGTTCACTACACAAATCCATCCCCCGGCCCTTGAACCTTCTTTTCGCTGCTAGAGGTTTTTTTCCACTGAAGGTGAATCAACTTATTCGCCTCTTAGGTTATTAGCGCATTTCGAAGACACAGGGAAGGAAGTTAGTTACCGTGTTCGGTATCGGCAGAGAAAGTAGAGAAGGACAGTGACACAATAGCTCTAACATAAGCAAGCTGTCAAGAGGGAGCAATGCAGTCAGTATACAGAATCGGCTTTTTAAGCATTCGATTCGCGGGCTTAGTCACCCTACCCTATGGATGGTTTCATAGCTTCTGTCAGGTCAGGCGAAGGAAAGCAGCTTTCCAGGAAGCCTTCCTTTGATTGTGCGTTTACGCTTTGTTTAAGTTTAATGCGCTTTCTAATCCGCTTCTGTAAAGAAAACAGAGAGGCTAAGGCTAACTAACTTACATGATTTCAACTATGCCTGAAAGGTGAACAAGAAGAGTGTTCACTAGTAGCTAGTATTGAAAGAAAAGAAGCCGTTCCTTCGCTGCTTGCTTTGTGCGCTAAGAGCTTTCTTTCCTTGCCAAAGTTAGGATAGGAAGAATTGAATAGGAACATAAAAGGACATTGTTCAGAGTGAAACTGAACCAAACGCCCTCTCTCTGTAGGACTCGCTATCTATGCCACAAGGCTACTTCAAGGCAAGCTGGATCTCCTAGTTCGGGTATGAATTCTCATTCGAGAAGTCCCTCTTAGGTATAGACAAGATATGGTACCACAAAGCTAGGGGACTACAATTGAGTATGCCTAATTCCTTCTGTGAAAAGCTTCAAAGTTGTCTGGGTTCAATTGAAAATTGCCCTAAGATTGAAGGTTTGACCTCGAAGAACTGTCGCAAGTTGAAAGTGACATCTTTGTGGGTTCGGCCCTAAAGTGTGGATCATCGGGTTGAGTACAAAGCATGTTTCAGACCTTGGGCAGTGACTTACTTTTAGTATAATTGATAAAGTAGGAAGAGTTGCTCTCCCTTGTCTCTCTCCATTGTTGACTCAGCTTGTGCCTCAAGAAGGGTGTCCCGGCTCATAAGAACTGAAATTCGTATGCTTTGGTTTTGGCACCTGCGTCAAAGGCACGAGAAAAGAAAACCTTTTCTCACCTTTCTTACTTAAGATATGAAACCGGTTGTTTCATAGGCCACGTTGGCTAGGTTGATTTTGAATCATCAAATCACGAGTTTCATTCCATTTCTGGATCCCCTCATGAGAGTCTAAAACTTCGCTATCTTATGCCCGAAAAGTGCTCTTCTTGAGCGATCCATTCTATGAGCGGGGCAGCTAGTAGAGAGAAAATCTCCATCTTTTTAAGCCGGTCCCATTGATTTAATTAAAGCTTGTTACGATCAGGCTCATTTGGCTGAGATCTTGCCTGGAAAAGGCTTGGGTAGGGTCAGTTCGTTTGGCGCTTCGAGGCTGTCTTCGACTCATAGAAGAAGGAAGCCCACTATTTTGTCTATTTAAGACAAGAAATGGAGTAAGGGACGGGAAGCTACTCTTGTTCATCATGCGCCTTGTGTGCTTTGTATTCTATATCGCTTGGGAATAAACGATCGCGATGTAGCAGGGTCGTGATAACTCTCTTCAAGCGGATCAACAAAGGCGAGATCAGCTCACTTGCCTCTCTCTGCTTTTGCCTCTCTGCGCTGCTGCTTTGCTTTGTAGGCTTTAGAGAAAAAGTACCTCTTGCGCCGGTAGATTGAATACCAGGCTGTCTTGATGGCAGCGAATACCGGCGACTTATTAGCATTAAAAGGATTTCCCTAAAATCATGCTTTACCTAAGGATTTCCACAGTTCGATACCTTTTCTTGAGGCCAGTTATTTTGTTCCCATAGGTAGATTGGTCCCTGCTCCGTTATCTGCCTACTTGGCTCAGGCTCTAACCGCTTCCCCTTCTATTGGCTTCGTAGGATGGAGTACTTATTTCCTTGAGTTCATCCCTCTCTGTTGGGCGGATTCTTCGGATAAACCTCTTTCATTCTACCTCTTGCCTGGGTCTTTTCTGTACCTTGGTTAGCTTCCTATTCAGCCAGTATGCCTCTTTGCACACCTTCCCTCCCATCCAATTCGGTGCCTAGCCTCTTTCCTCGATGCAGCAAGCTGAGATAGTTGAATTATATGTCATGTCAGTTCCTCTAGCAGACGATAAGGCCTTCTTCTCAAACCCTCCTCAACAGGGCATTCGTGCAGAACCCCTTCTTTCAATGTCTTGTCATTCTTCATGTGCAGCTCCTTCTGTGCATCTGATCTTTCCTGTCATCGAAATCGAAGAGGGACAACTAGTTAGCTTTCAATTGGCATTGGCCTACTTACTTCTCCACTTTTCGGCCTAACGACTGCTACCTTTTTCGACTGCTTTCATTCCTTTCTTTGTGTTATACCGTTCGTGCCCTACGACGAGTAGGCCACTCACTCCCTTTAGAGTTAGCTTGAGCCTACCTTCTCACACCTCCCTTACTCTTCGCGTGGGTTCGGTTTTTCTTCGTTTATCTTATTTTCTTCTTCCTCGTCTTCTTAGGCCTTCTTAGCTAGAGTTTCGTTTTGACTTAGAGTAGTACCTCCATCCAGTGCTTTAACATGACTTCAATAGATTAATATTAGGATATAGGAATCTGCTGAAAGCAAGGAAAGCATAGGGAATCACTCATAAGGGGACTATCCGATCAGCTCAAAAGAGTCTCTTTTTCTATGGATCGCTCATTGGTACTGAGCCTTTGGCACTGCAGCACCTTACATTGAGAACCCTTTCCTTTGTCGGAATCTTTTAAAAGACAAGTAAGAAAGATGCGTACTGTACTGGACTGAGAGCCGGAATTCTTTCTTCCGAAAGAGTACTACTTGCTTTATCGCTTCCCTTCGCTTGATGAATAACCTGCTCTATTCCGTAGCCCCTTCCTGCTTTACGTTCCGTATTGCCAGTAGAGGATTACGGCAGCAGTACATTCCCGCAGAACAGTCAAGTAACTAAGCCTCTATCTTCCATTCCTTGGCATTCATCTTAAGTGCAGTTCCAGCGCGAACAAAGCAACTTATCCCTTGGGGAGTGTCCGGGGCGCAGTGGATGACTTCCTTATTTTGGTCCCCTGTGCTGTCTACTGAATCTAACAGTAGGAGCAGTGACGTGTGCTTAAAGACAATTAGGAAGTTTAAGAGAGTGTAATGGGCGTGGGATACTCTTTTATCTTTGAGTTCCGCTGTTCTGTCTCGTTCTTGTTCTCCTCCGAAAACAGGTTAATTAGCATTCTCCTAATCAAATTACTTGTGATAAAACATTCATACTAAGGATGAATTCAATTTCTCGAGACTCGAGCCTATAGAGGTTCGTTCGGGATTGCTATCTTTGATTCAACCGTTCTTTTTAGACAACGGATTTCGCTGGGCGAATAGAGTCCCGATGGCCCCGCAGAGAAATAGCAGCCGATCTTATGAAATCGAAGTTGTGGACTCAGAGCTAAGACTAGAAAAGGAGTGACTCCAGTTAGGCCTAGCCCAAGAAAACAAAACAGAAAAAGCACTCCTTCCTGTGTGTGACCCGACTCCTTCTTTGACACTTTTCCACGTGGATGCGACGACTATTCCCACTTTTCGACGAATCGTTCCACTCGTTCTATATACTCGTTTCAAGTATTCCACTCGTTGGGGCGCACCCAGAAGGAAAACTTCTTCTCCTCTTTGGTTTGGACTGAACCCCTCCCTGCGACTGCCTCCGAATGCCGCTTTCGGTTGACCGATTGGACGAATCTTCCTACTTTGGTACGGGTGAAGGTCGCCAAATCAACAACATCGGCAGCTGGAGGCGGAGACAACTACTCTTTAAAGGCAGTGTTCTGCATCAACAAGAGCAGGCACATGGGCAGAGACTAAACCTCTTTCCTTTGGCTCGAATCCTAGCTTTCCCCCTTTCGACTAAAAAACCTTTGGCCTGACTCACGCATTGGAACTTTTAGACGTCGATGCTCGGACTCCCGCCTTTGTTTGGAGCATCAGTTTGAGACTTTGGTTCGTTCCTATCAGGATCGAGCAAGCCCTTATGTTATGGTGCAACACCAACACCTATTATTACGAAATAGGCTGTTCAAGAAGATAGGTTGTTTGACGGATTAACAATCAAGCAGCTGACCTAGTTTCATTGGTTTCGGGATGCCTCTCGTCTTGCTTGCGTCTGTTCTTCTGGATTAGCATATTCATCAGCTTTTCAATCATAGAATTAGCGCCTGAGGGAAGATCTCTACTTTCAATCTAGGGGAAGTGCGTCTGTCCAAGCGCACATGAGAAAAGAACCGAAAGTAGGATGATCTGGCCATCTCTGAAATGAGTTCTTCCAATACAGAAGCTTGAGGGTGAGGGCTAGGCTCTTGTTTCGGTTGTTGCTCTGCCTGGTTTAGGCCCTTGAAAGAGACGTCTTATATTTCAATGAATGATTGTGATAGGGTTCTAACTTGATTTTCTCAGTAAAGACATGGGGCATCAAATCGCTTCTTTCAAAACTTGGTCGAAGTACAAGGATTCAAATCTAAGCAGTTCAACGTTGGTGACACTGAAAGCTGCTGTTGAGGCTGCAGTTCACGATGCATCGTTTCCAAATAGCGAGGGAAGATCTGATTTAGGTCTTCTTATTCCACCACTAGCTGAATCCGACCTCTTCTTACGCGCTTTTCTGATCCTTCTGATCTAGCAGCTGCAGACTAGGAGCCTAGAGAAATGAAAGGAGAACCAGGAAAGAAGGATCGGTCTAGCCGGGATTGAATGGCATAGGAGCGGGGTTCCGATCGGGAAGACGAGCTTACCTCAATGGCAAAGAACTAACTCCCGAATTCCGGATTCGGAAAGGTTTAAGAATTCCTGATGCCAGGCAGGTTGAATCATTCTTCTCGATCAGATCAGAGGGGAAGTGTTTTCGCGGGTCGAAATTTTGCATTTCAACATTCCTGACCTTCTATAATATGAGCTAAGGAATGGGCTTCTTTTTCCTCTGTTGCCCGGGTAGAAGGAAGGTAGGAGCACCCCGTAAAGGACTAGTTAGCTATCCCTTGGCTACTTTCTTAATATTCTATGAGAGAAAGGGGTGTTCTATGAAAACAAGAAGACCGGGAACTACCAGAAAGAGTTGCCAGCGTTGAGGCTCTGATCAAGACCTGAATGATGATCGGTGATCATAGGAATAAGCAGCTTACTGCGAATGCTTTCTATTCCATTTCTATGGCTCAAACCAAAGAACAACCCATTGTTCTGTTGGAACAAACGGATGGTGGATTGAGGAGAGAGATCTACGATGTGGTGACGCTCCAGCCCACTTTGGGATAAATCAAAAATGATGGATTCCTAGGAAAGCTAGCGCATTGAAAGTCTAGCTATAGGGTGGGGGGCGGAGAAGGAAGAGCTGTGACATACGTCATTTTCATGAATGCCTGAACGACTCACCAACCCTTGTTACTGAGACTTTCGTGTCAACAATAACGGACAGGAAAATCCATGTCAACTTCTTCACAGCGTCACAAGAATGTTTTTCAGCATACGCATACAAATAAGCAGATGAGGCATCCGAGGCATTCGAGGTATTCGAACAGGCTC
>OY743191.1:0-30000 GCA_963555705.1 Ligustrum vulgare | reverse complement strand
TGGTTCACTAATAGACCGAGGGATAAGTAATTCGACTCATTCACATCCAGATCATGAATGTTTGGAATCCATATTATGCAAGGAGACATTGCTTTTGCTAATTCGAATTTCAGGGTGATATAAAATCGGTCTATTTCCGGCATCATATCCATAGTTAGCGCATTCATCATAGTTAGCAGTTCCAGCTCCGTATCAAGGTCACGATCGATATCGTCACTAGCATCAATATTGATATCATCAATAAGAAAACCTTTAGGCTTGTTATCCAGGAACTTGTTCAGAAATACCGTAATGAAAGGAACATAGGAGTTTGTCGCTAGGTATTTGACCAAATAGGATCGTCCAGTTCCTATAGAACCTATCACTAAAATCCCCCTAGAGGGGGATAAGGCTAAGCGGAGCGAAAAGGGTTTTCCATGAGATGGGAAATGAATCTTCTATAGGTAGGCTGACGTCCTGGAAGTCCTTTCTCTCCGAGGTGGCTTCATCTCGAGGATGGCTTTAGTGCAGGATCGACTTGTGTCTTTCCGCACAATGAATCCAAGAAACTTGTCCGAAGACAGCCCAAAGAAAGACTTTAACGGGTTCATCTTCAGGTTGTGCTGTCGTAACCTTTCGAAGACCGCTCGGAGGTGGGTCTCGGCTCTTGACTGCATTTTCGTCTTATGCAACATGTCCTTGAAGATCTTGGTCATGGCCCTCTGGGGCTTTGTCCGTACCATAACCAGAATTGGAAACTGATTCCACCCAAAAAAAAGCTTAGATATGAGGAAAGGAAAAGAAGAGCGCTTAGTGAGGAGACAGCACCGGAGAAAAGAAATTCTCGCAGCTAAGGAAGCACGTCAACTCCGAAAGGAAGCTCGCGAGAGGAAAAGAACCTATGATATTCATCCCAAGCCGATTGCTTCTCGAGAAGCACCCCCCACTCCCTTAGGCCGGTCTTGTCAGATATTCTGGGAATATCCGGGAGAGGAAGAATGAAAACCCACCTGGGTATCCCTATCCCGCCAGTGAGTGGACGCATCACAGCTAACCACCTGAAGTAAAGAGAATCGAAGCTCGCCCCCAAGGATGGAAGAGTCAATTATTAAGCTTTGCCAGAAGAGTTACACTCATCAAGTCAGTCACGTCAGGCATGACCAACCACTTCCTTAGCTGCTTCACAATCCCGGCAGCAGCAACTAACAAATATAGAAGCTCTCCAAAAGAACTTTCTATGGTCAGCATAAGAAAGGAAGAAGCTTCACCTAGTCAGCTGGGAAACTATATGCTCCCCCTCATTCCCTTCTCTGATCTATGTAACTATCTTCTTGGTGAGCTTTCTCCATGGGGTGGGCGTGGGCGCTAGCCACTCTCTCTTTTCTGGGCACCAGTTGGAACAATTGAATTGCCACCTCGATAAACAAATAAACAATCGCTGTGAAAAAGGACATATGGATTAGAAAGGCCCGACTTGACTCTCTCCGTCCATGGCTCTGTTTGATGACAGTATTCTATTATTATAGTTTGGTGTTCAAGGACTGGACTCTTACCGCTTGTGGTCGGTCAGAACGTCTCTCTCAAAACTTAGATTAGCGCTCAGCATTCCCTGCAAAACTCCCTTGAACAGCTGAACGTCCAAACCCGATGAAGGCGAACCTGATCTCCCTTCGGGCACCCTTTCAGGCCCTTTGATTTCGAAAGACTAACCCTTGCTGGTCCTCCGCTTAGCCATTTCCTTTCTTTGGTCTCGATGTCCAAACCACCGCTCCTTGGCGTAAGACGTAGATCGCTCCGTTCTCTCCTCATTTTGAATAGTTGAGTGGGTTGGTCCGGTGGAACAATGTTGTTCTTATAACTCAATACTGAAGCCTTCACTTCAAAAGGACTCTTATTCCCGAACGTGAGGACTGCAATTGCATGATGACCTTCCTTTCACTTTGAAATCACTACCAATTCGTTTGCCAGCATACGATTCTTTAGTTCTTTGCTTGTTCGTATTGGGAAGCAAGCGGATTTCCTATGGAAAGAAAGTGAGTCAGCGGGTGGGGTTGAGATTCAAAGGGCTTTTAAAACCTCTTCCTAGCTCTGTGGGAAGGTTTCCTGTTTGTGTGCCTAGGTTGAGGAATCGAATGTAGGGGGCAAAAAGAAAGAAGGGAAAGACCCCCTTCCCCTCCTGGTGGCTAGGCTAGTGCAACAGGCCAAGTCGGGAGCTACTAGGAGGTTTTGGATCAAGGATGGGCTCTTGATCACCAGAGGGAATTGCCTCTACGTGCCCAAGGTTGAGATCTTAAGGAAGAAATACCGACCCAAAGATCTGGCATGTGTCCTTGAGTCCTCTTCTGCCACGTGTCGCAGGGCATCAAACCTAGAAAAAAGGGTACCGTATCCGAGAGAGTACTCCTGCTAGCACTGAGTGTCTTCTTTCCACTAGGCTGAAATACGGCATCTTTCTCACCCGTGCGCACGCATCTCGCTTCTTGCCTGTAGGTTCATCTTGGATTGGTGAAGGTGAGGTCCGTAGACCTTTGGGTGCACTCAGTAGCTCAGTTCAATCGACAAATCACTCCACTTATGTCTGGGATGACCCGGGAGGTTGATGACATGGCTCCAAGCCTCACTCTATCAACATATTTATTAGCGCTCTTAATACAAAATTCCAGTGACTAGAATCATTCCAAAGAAAGAAGTCAGAGCATTGCGAAAGGGGACATCTTGACGAGCTCAGCAGCCGTGAAAATAGGTCTAACCTTCCTATTTCTAGATGCTTTTCATAGCCAAGCCCACTTTCGTAAACATAAAGAAGGGAATGGGCACCGGTTTACTTATTCGTTGAAGGTCCGGTAGGAGAATGGATTAGACGCCCTATACCCGAAAGTGAACCCATTTTTCTTGATTATTTGAGTCTGTAAGCCGAGCTTCGAAAAAGCATGAGTTGACTTGTCTTTCTTACAAGAAGCGGGATATCGGGATAGGCAGGAACTGAAAAGGATTACAACAAGGCGAGAGACCAAAAGCCTTCTCTAGCTATAGTTAGAGGTCTGCTCTTCTTCAGGATCTCCTGTGGCACCAAGACCAAATTGAAAAAGAGCTTTCTTTTGAGTCTGCTACTGATCTCATTACTTTGGAATGCAATGGCGGAAATTCCGCGTTTTAACGCGAGTTGGGTCCCTTTAGTCTAATCTGTCATGAGTGGGTCAGAAACATGCCTTAAATTAAATGCCTCGCAAATGCCATGTCATTATTTATACCAGTAAAAGCATAAAGCAATAAGTACAGAAGTCAGCCCCGCAAAGAGCAAGGGACTTGGCGAATTACGAATCGCTAGTTAGATCGATGTGAGATCAAATTTGAAGATAGACCACCAGGTGGAGGAGCGGCCGAAGGAGTCACTGCTAAAGGATCCATGATAGTTGACCTTGTTTTTGGCCATAGCAGCTTAAGAGCTCACTCCCGGTTCCTAAGATCAGGGCCTCTATTCTGGATTTCTTCTTTCTAAACATCAACAGAAATAGAATAAGGCTCTAAACCTCTAGCACCATTCATTCCTAAGGTTTCTTTGTTGATCAAGAAATGTTTTATATAGTGTAGGTTACAAAGTCAACTCGAACTTCTCCTCGTAGGAGTAGAGCTATGATAAGAAGAAGGTAAGCAAGAAAGGACCTCCTTTAATGAATTGAATATTCAATGTAGGGCAAGCTAAACCTGCGGTCTAGTATGCTTGAGTTAGTTCGCTTGAGCAATTGGACATTGGATTTCTCATTAGGAGAGCTATAGCCGTAAGCCTATGATATTCCATTATTTTGCACTCGATATACCCTGTCTCAGGATCTGACATCTGTGGACTGAAATTAAGCCGCATGGCTTGAACACAAAGGTGAAGGAAGCCTCCTTCCAGGTCAAGCGAGATGAGGAAAGCCGATGCCAAACGGGACCACAGAGCCTTCGCAAACCAACAATCCACAAAAATATGGTCCACAGATTCGGACTGAGAAAAGCAGAAGGAGCAGAAAGAAGGGCTTTTAGGCCCGCTAGCTAGGTTGATTATATTCAAAGGTGGTTTACAGCCGCACGAGGGATCTTGCGGCAAGGAAACGGGACAGATAATAGATCTTTGGCCATCTCCTCATCGGAGGCTGCTGCTTCTTCTGTCTATCCCATCGAGCAAGAGGAATGACCTTTACATGCGAGGTGAGGTTCGTGACCCATGCCTCTCTTCACTCTACTTGACGGATCAAGAACAAGAGTAAACAAAAGAGAAAACAAGAAAACAAGTAAGGGGATTACTCTTAATGTCTCCTATCTTACTTGCTCTAACTCGCAAGAAGTCAAAAGTGAGGCTGGCGAAGTCGGCACAAGAAGTAGGCGGAGTAGAGGCAGCAGTTGCGGGTTAAGGTGCGGCTAAATCAATATCCCCGTCTGGGGTTGGCGATAAGCTGGTACTGGTTTCATTCTTTCTATTCAATAAATATCTCATCCCGGAACGGAACTGGTAAATAAAATAGACTAACAATGTAGGCACACGTTGGCACAGTTATCTAAAAAAGAGATGTCTCATCCGGTTGAGCTGTCGCAATCAGTCTTTCTCTTCCTGGTAGCAGTACGAATAGGAGATCCAACATAACTGTATTAAGCCTTAAGCAATCAGGGTTAAGCTAGCTCATTGCCAGAAAGCAAACAGGAGCTCTTAGCCAACTATTGCATCAGCGATCAGCCTATTCAACGGCAAGACTTGTATCGATCGGGTGGAAACCAAGTGAAAGATCATTGCTGTTCGATCGATCAGGTCCTCATGGTGTAGTCTTTCATCCGGTAGCTATTTAGTCAATCATTGCATTGGTAGAAAAGAAGATATAGATTGATTTAGGAGAGCGGGTCTCTCTCTTGATTTAGCAGATGTCTACGCAATTACGTATTCGATCATCCGACATGCAGGTCGGGTTATTGCTTTATTAGTCCAACCAACCTCTCTTTTACCTTTGCGTGCTAGCTTATTTAGCAATTTCCCCATTAATAGACTTGTTTTTGTTCATTTTGAACTTTTGAACTTGGATTCGAACTGATTCCCAGGACCGATTTGAATGCTTCTTATTCGTCTTTCCTCTATCTTGGCAGACTGGGGAAAGCTAAGCTAACCTTTTCACATTTCATTTCATGTTCGCATTTCAAACTTGCCTCTTCACCCTATTCGCTTAGCCAGGTATTCCCGCAGCGGAGGGTAGCCTCGTTTGCCGCTCTATCGATTGTTATTCTCTTAGTTAGCTATTTAGGGGGAAGCCCTAGATTGTATATGGTTATTTATGGACTTCACTCGGGACCTCACTCGCCCAGTCGTTAGCGCAATAGTAGTCTCAAGTCTTTCCATTATCACTAGTTGATACCCTGTTGGGGTAAACTATAGACAGGCTAGCTCGCGCCTCAGCTAAAGGAAAAGAGCCATACAATGAATAAGGCAAGGTAAGCACTCGGTCCTCGAAGTCAGGTTAATCTGTTGGGTGGCTTTCAATTGACCTTTGGTATTCCCTGAGCTATAAAGCAAGGATAGCATAACTAAGCCATCGGGTGCGCATCATCAGGAGTTCTATCTCAGTCTCCTAGTCCTCTCCTAAACCTACTCTAATCAAAAGTCTAGCTGTCTGCCTGTTTGTCGTACTAGGGGCTATATTCTTACCATAAATCAATCTTCCCGGAAGGGAAAAGGCATAGCAAGCATGCTACGAATCCCTCAATCAAGCTTGAAAGCGAGTTTCAGTGATCTGAGGGTGAATAGATAGAATACCGGAATAGGAATTCCACTAGTGAGGTAAGCCGTGCTTTTCGGTAAGGGCTAATTCGAAGATCTTAGTGAATAGGGCACAGGACAGGGATCTCCTTGATCGAACTTTGAGCCACCCTGGACTTTGGCCAGGCCCCGGTTCCCAGGGTTAGAGTATTCCCTATTATTTATAAGCCTACTCAGACTACTAACTACTTAGTTATCGTCACTGGCTGCGGATCTGGCTTGGCTCGATAGGCTATGGAATAAACGGATGGAGGGTATAGCCCTAATCCTTGGTCCGGTTTTGCTGTTGAGGGTAACGAAAAGCTAAGCTCTAGGTTGGTTGGTGGGCGATCGGAATTTCACGAAAGCTGCTCGTAGAACCGACAAAGCAGCATCAAATGTGGGTGGAAAAGCATAGCCAAGCACCTGAGCGGATGAAGTTCTGTTCCTTATCTTTTTTGTCTAGCTCATATTCGTTTTTTACGTAGTTCAGTTTCAAGATCAGAAAGAATCTACCCACGCACGCCGGTCGGGTACTCGGTATTCAATGGCTCCAAACCCTTGGACGCGTCTCTCACGATTACGCGACGCTGACAATGGAATTTTCTTGGCAAGGAGCCACGATCCAGCTACAGGGTGATTTTTTGGCTACACCTCGCCTGGAGTATGGAGTGGGAGTCCCTAGACGTGGTTCTTTCTGCTTAGGTTAGTGATGATGTCCCCGATTGAAGGGAGGGCTTTCATCTTGATTTTATATACTTCGGCCGAGCGTCGAGAAAAGGCTTCGTGCTGAGATGGTAGTAGACCCCTTATTTTGACACCGTACTATCGACCAATAGACCATCCGCCCAATTCGCTGGTATATTCTCCTAGGCGGAAGAAGACGATATTTACTTACAATCAGGAAACTCCCTGCCCTTTGCCTCTGAACCCCATCATAACCACTAGAACAAGAAGACATAGGAGAGAGGGCAGTCGCCAACACATAAAAGCGCAACCTCTGAACAGCTGTCTACCATTTCCCAACCTTTCCTTCTCTTATGAGATTTCTTGTTGGAGCCTCTCCCCAGATAGGTTGCACCGGCTCTCTTTAGTATACTTTCTTCCGGCAAAGCAAAGGCACTTGGTTTTATGAGACGAGTTGAAGGCACTGGCGCTACCACTATTTGACAAATCGGGATAGAATCCGCTTTTGAGAATGGAGAAGGTAAAGACCTTGCTTCTTTCGCTTGTTCATCTCTCCGTCCAACCAATAAGGAAAGGAATAAGCCGTTTCACAACTATAACTATTATACTTTTGGGGAAAGAGTCAAAATTCGTAGGAATATAATCAAGCTATCGGCACAACTATATCTCTCTTGAATCACTATCAAATAGAAAGTCCAATTGTTCAGTTGGTTTAGAAAATGGATTCGTTTCAACTTCCTGATTCTCTCGTTCAACCTTCCTCGTACATACAAAAAAGAAGAATTGGGTTGCCTCGAAGGCATTACTATCATTTTTGCTCAAACCCGGGAATTGGAGATCAAAAGCCCTTTTAAGACCAGCTTTTTTACTATTTGCTTAAATAAGCATTTCTTGGAATCGGTGTTTAACCTCTCTTTTTTGGTGTCTAAAAGCCCGTCATTTGAGCATGATTTACCGCATCTATCAAATGAGTAAGTGAAGTGAACTATATGCTTAACACACGCAAGTCGAAGACAGTTCCTTTTCTCAAATATGAAAGATCGGATTTTCAACCCACCCTTGGACTATGAAAAGTCTATCGCAGGGAAGCTGCGGCCCAAGGCATTGTGACTTAGTTGCAACTGGGGAATCTGCATTCAACCGATCGGCAGGAAATCCGTTGTTTCAAAGCATTCAAAGCTGTAGTTCAAGGCTAGAGTTCGAAGGCTTTCTGAGTTATGTATTATCTTAATAGAAGAAGCGAAGTACTGCAGCATTAGCATTTTCTTCTAATCCTTTCGATCATCCATTCCCAGGTGGTTTGTTCGATACCAGTTCACTGTATTCACACTGATTGATAGATTCTATTAACGCTAACTGGGGAATAGAACGACTCTTCCTCTTTTGATCAACCTTTGGGGAACTGTGATATGATTTGACTCTATACCGGGTAACAGTCAAAACTCGTAGCCTAAAACACCAGTATCGAGTAAACACCCTGGGACTGAGTGACAACCGGTCGACATATCTACACCCGTATCTCGTTTCCAAACGGGGAATCATCCCTGCAAAGGCTCGTAGCCACTACAAAGCAGTTGAACCTCAGAAGCGACTTTGCCGTTTCACCTCCGAAGCTCACTAGTGAAAGTAAGTAGTGCAATGAAGGACAGCTGCATCAATCTTTATCCAACGATAGAGCATCGTGGAATGAACTCAAGATCAGCCTTTCAACCAGCCCAACCAATGAGATAAGGCCTGCCATGGATAACGAAGAACCTTATTGGTTAGTCTGGTGATTACCCTATTTGTTTAGCGAAGTAGAGGACGCTTTGAATAGTCCCTTTGGTGGATTGAAATCCTTTGGTATAAGACGAACCTCTGGAAGCTCTACAAGGCCAATTTCATATATAAAGCTAGTTTGGTACCCGGAATCACACATGAGGGTTGGTTCTCGTGCGATTTCTCTATTGGGCCAATCCAGTTCAATCCCATGTTGGCCTGTTGATCCCAAGATCTGAAGATACGAGTTGCTTCGGAGCAGCTTTGGAGGTACGAGTTTCACTCTTTAGATAGGCTAGCCTAAAAGAAAACAAGCAGTTGATTACTACAGGTGTCGGCGATGACCCTATTCGTTTAGCTAAGTAGAAGAGAAATCCATAGTTGGATTAGTTCCCCTTCAGTGGAGATAGAATCCGATCTTGAACCTTATTTCGAAATCTCGTATGAGAAGAAAAAGAACACCCCGGTAGCTAGAATGGAACACGCAGGGCAGGGATGACGAGGTCTCCCAAGAAGGGCTCGCTTAGCTAGCGAAAAGTCTGAAGAGGCGCAGAAGCAGAGCATTCTTATGAAGTCATTGACTAAGGAGATCCACAAAACAAGGGATATTCGAACTTTGCTGGATTGGCCTATATATAGATTTCCTACGAGATCCCTATCTCATGGGCTCTCGACGAACTGGCCGGAGATCAAGGGTAAGCCCAAGAAGAGTTGCTCCTCGCAGGAAAAGAAAGAGACATCCTTTAACCGGCCTAGAAAGTGGCTATCAAAGTCCATTCTTCTTAGAGTCTTCTTCTTACATGAACAGCCATGCTTTGATCGTGCCATGACGGGTCAGGAGCAGGAGAAGAGCGCTCTGGCCGCCTTTCTCGCTCGTACCTCTGCCATGGACTCTCTCTTCCATGAAAGGCGCCGCTCTGCCCGACCTATCCGCAGGAACAAGAGGAGCAACTGCACTCCCGCTCATTCGACTTCCGGAGGCCTTCCTTAGGCTCTGACAAGACCAGGTACACTTCTTTTCTTTGAGTCCCCTAAGGTTGAAAGAATGAGTCGATACGGCAAAGTCGCTGCTTTTGCCCTTTCCGGTTAGGGTGTTTAGTTGATACCTGTTAGACTGGTGTAGTGATTTCCCCCGTTTGGATACCAGTTATCTATACGGGTCTGGAAACGTGCGAAATAACGCATTTTTGGAACCTACAATACGTCAAGGAGAGGGACAAGGCGTTAGGAGATAGTCATCAGTGGAGTCGGGAGAGGTTCGAAGATGTTGCCACCAAGAAAGAGAATCTGGAGGAAGGAAGAGGTTACTGGCTTAACCGGTAGGGAGCGTAGGAACTGGCGAATAAGGATATGGGTTGGCTTACGGCTCGATTAAGCAGTTTCAACTAACCTTTCTTTGTCTAATAGTTCCATAGTCAGGAAAGGAACCAATTTATTTAGTTAATAAAGGAAAGGAAATATCCCCCTGCATTGGAGGGAGCCGAAAACTAACTAAAAAAAGGGGTCATGGCAGAAAGAATTGGGTTCGAATCCCATAGCCCTGATGTGGCGAAACAAAAGTTATAAAAACGAAACTGATACCTATGCGAAACGACCTATTCTATTATTTTTCAGCGATTCTTGCAGCTTTTCTTTCTTTGGCGGGAGCAGCGTGGTTTTTGGATTTGCCTGACCTTCTTTGTTTCAACCTATTTAGTGCTTTATCTTGGTTGTTCGTTTATCTTTTTATATTTATAGATCTCAAGTGGGAGGGGAGGTATTAGAAAGAACGAAAGAATTGATTAAGAAGAAATGGCTTTTCCGAAAGAAGAAAAGACTCCTTTTACAAGAAGGTTTCCTTTTTTTTACTTTTTTTCTTTTTATTCATTTATATAAACAGCTTTTTCCTGAAATGGAAAAGGATAATTTAGTCAACCCATTGCAAGTAGTTGCACAACTTTGCTGCTTTTTATTCTACTGAAAATATGATAAAAAACCAGTAAGGGTACGACACCTTCTTCTTCTTTGTTTTTCTTTTTAACTATAGATTAGAGGATTGGATATGCCCCTACGGGATTTCACTCTGCTGTTTCCGTCCCTGCTATTCCGACCAAAGGGCTGACCAAGCGAGAGGACCGCTGACTCCTTTTGTTCTCATTCCCGGCCAACCATGCCATGAAGAGTCGACAAGAGCAATCGCAGCTTCTTGAATGCCTCTTTCTACGTCAATTTCTTCTTCAATAGCTGGTCCTATTCTTCCAACAGCTAAATCTCGCCTGGTCTTTCTTAATTAAGGTGAGGATGGCACGTGCTTTCCGTCATCCATTTCACCGGGTGTTCACTCAAACTCCTTAATCATTGAACCCGGATCGGAAAGTGACTTCCCTAAGGCCTAAGGCTTACTCAGGTAAGACTTCTTCCTTCTCCCCTTCCTCCACCAGATGCGGATGAAAGAGCTGCTTCTTCTTAAAGAGGACTAACCCCTAAAGCAGAGGAATTATTATCGCTTAGCGCTTGTGCTAAGGAAAAAATGAACCACTTTCTGTGGTCCTTTGATGGTGCGATGATGGTAGTAAAGCCCACTGATCCTGGAAGACAGAATGGGCATTTGTAATCTCTTCCAACTCTTCCTTTGCATCTGGATCCTTTGTGTTTTTTTGCTTTTGCCAAGGGCTAGGGCTTCATCGGAGCATCGGAATAATTAAGAACAGAAGGTAATCGGGTAAGATAAGAACTATTTAGGACGGTACGGTTTGCTAATGCTTTAACTATCCAATAGTTGGAAACTCCCATAATATATCTTGTCGTTTAGTGGCTTGGTCTTGCACATTCTTCTTCTTATTCACATATTCTGGTTAGGTATTTTCTATCATTCTGTGGCGGTATCCTTTCTTTTCATTCGTTGGGGGGTGGGTGTCTCTCTACGGCTGCATCTTTCCTCTACTCCTTGGGATTTGGTTGTCTTTTTCCGGGGTATCTTTTTCCATTTATTAGCAATTGTTGGTCGGACATTTTCTTCTTGTGGTTGCATGCCGGTCTGTCTGTCGTCCTTTCCCAGGATATAGGAGCCTGTGGGTCAACTACTTCTACTTTGTATAGAAAGGGACTCCATTCGAATAGGATTCCTGTGAAGTAAGAGGGTTAAGGGGATAAACCTTACCGAATAGAGGTAGTAGATCCAGTTGACAGATGTAAAACGGCTGTAGCTGCAGCACCGGGACCAAGACCGGAAGCGGAGACAGGTGCAGATCCCACGACGGGTGCTTTGCTTTCGAAAAGTAGGAACTCAGACTGAGACTTTCACTTAATAAGGAACCCGGAATCTTTCCTTGCTTTCCACTCGGGGCCCCCAACTCCCATCTCTTGGATTCCACTTCCCCCCTATCGCCCCAACTTCTTTGTCTTCTCGGGCGGTCAATTACCCCTGGGGTTGTTATTGGTTATCTGGTAAGGCTCGAGCTCTCTTCTCTCTCTCTTTTCCGGCGTAGAAGCCCCTACTCCCAATAAGTTGCTGGGAATCGGAATTCTACTACTAGGCCAAGGGTCGGAAAACTCTGGGACGGACGCAAAAGGATGCACAGTCTCAGCATTCGGAGGGAGCCCAGTGATAGCGGCGACATCCAGCAACGTAGGGCTAATCATTCTGAAGCTGAAGTGAAAAGCATTAGAGGTAGTAGACCAAAATAAAATAAGGAAATGACCTTAAGGAAAGAAGGATGCCATATAGGAGGAATGCAGCAGCTTACCGCCGTTCGAGCTGATCCCGAGCAGCGTGTCAGCCGAGAGGGAATGAGCGTAATGAGCTTGAAAGAGGAATAGTTCATAGGCACATTCCATCCAAACTTTCCATTCCATTCCTTCTTGACTCTTCTTCTTTGACAGATATAGTTCTTGCTGCTGCCTTTCTTTCTTTATATAAAGAATATGGCCTTCTTGATCCTACAATCATTCCATCCTTTGGAAGTTGATTATTAGGTTGAGTTTGAAGCCTAAGGCGCTTTTAAGCCCTTTCTTTTCCATTTCTCGGGACGGGAACTAGAACTCTAGAATCTAGTTGTTAGCTTACTCTTACGCGTATGACATCTTCGTTTTTCTATTAGCTACTTATCGAAGAACAAGCAAGATCTAGATTTCCTTTAATACAAAGAGGAAATAGCGTATAGAAAGAGAAAGTCAGAGTAATCGGCCTTATATAACCAATTGGAAGTTGGATCGGAATAGAGCTCTCGATTAGCCGATTTCTTTCCTTGGTCACATAAGCTTGAACCACTCCGGGGAAACAGACTTTGATATTCGACGATCGGACTTTGCCGGGCATGAGCTACTCTCTTCTAGCCTTCCTCTAACAGATTCAATGGCATCGCTTATTCTTTTTCTTTCAAGCATTCGTTCAGAGTCGACAACAGCAAGAAGTGAAATGGCATCTGGTTCAATGTACGCTATCTTGCCTAGTTCAATCAATGGCAGAAAAAACCTTGCGATAACCTTTCATCCGAGTCTCTTTTGCTCTTTATGGTTTCAGGCATCACTTTGCTTAACACATCGAGTTCGAAGTGGGATAGAGATAATGAGCTCTGTGAGCTACTGGCTCTACTGTCTCTTACATCCCGAATCTACTTATTGATACCCGTACTTACAAGGATTCTTGGTAGTAATCTCTTTCTGCTTCCCTTCTTTCCTCTTACCCGTACTGATTCTCCCTTCTATTCTTTCCTTTATTACTTCATCTTCTTGGACTGAAACTTCTTTGCCCGTTGGAGACGAACTTCCTTCCTTGCTTGCCTATGTGGAAGAAAGAAGTCAAGCTGCACGCAATCCACAACCAAAAGAAAAGAGAGAAGCCGAACACAAACTATATTAAAAAATCTCTTCCACATCTCTTTCAAGAGAGGATTCGATTGACTCATTCTAACAGATTCAAATACATTCAAATATTATGCCACTCTTTAGGGAATAAATAATATTTATATCATTTCAATCTTACAGAATCAAAATCCAGTTAGCCATTAGGACACTCTCCTTTCCTCATTCTTGTCTTTTAATGGTTCAACTTACATTAGGACTCCCCGGAAATAAGTCCCAAAAGCCGGTTCTCTCTACTGCGTTGACTATTTGCAGGTATATCCGCTAGATCACCTGTTCAGAGAGAGGGATTCTAACACAATCCAGGGTATGGCAAAGGGAGTCCAAGACAACAACTCTGATCTTCTCTTTCTCACAACAGTTTCATCTTATATAAGGCAAATCTGAATCAGATTTCAATCCTATAGAATCGATCTCCTGCAAGAATAGAAATTCTATATCATTGATTTCTGAATCTTCTAAAAGCTCAGATTGGATTCTTACAGAATCGAAATTCAGATATTTCAGAATTCTATCCTGCAAGAATAGACATTCAGATCACATTATACATAAGCTCAATCTGACAAGCAAACCCCTTATATGAATCGTTTTACTGGAATTATATCCCTAAGGAGTTTTTTCCTTTCACTCTAGGGCTGACCGAACGAAGCCCTGCCGTGAGCCCAAAAGCGGGAGGCAAGGGCATTCTCGAAGGTCAAGCCCGGAGAGTGAGACGTACCCAGACTCAAGGGAAGGGCTTAGCGCACGTCAAGCTTCAGCAGTGCCTAAGCCCGAGCGCTGAGGCTGGCAAGGTCAGGGCAGCTTTGTAGCTCTGTTGCTTGGCTGCAATAAGCGTTTTCGCGCCCGGATGGGATGGGCACTCAACTCACTCGCAAAGATATGACGAATAATAGAACTGTTGAGGGGGTGACATAACCTTGGTTGGGAGGTCGCCCTAAGGTTACGATCCGTTGGGTTGGAAAACAAACCTGGATCCTCCAATAGCCCTACCGATTGATAAGGAGATTAAGTGGAAAACCACTGAGATCGGATCTATCACGGAAATGGTGAGGCCTTAATTTATGTCTTTCTTGTAAAAATAAATCTAAAATCTAAAGGAACCAAATAAACTATGACTATGAATTGCTACTTGAGGATCCTGTCGACGTGCAGCCGTACAGTTAAGGTGCTGCACATATCTTGTGTCTATTGTAATTCTTCGAGTGTTAATGGTTATATGTGTAATGCGTCTAATGCTGCAATCTTATTACTTTCGAGATCTTATGCTACTGCTATAAGCCAATCAGAAAAGGTAGAAGGAGATTCTGATTCAAAAATGATAAAGCAAGGGAAAAATGAAGTGTATTTTGGTACTCCTATAAGCAAATCTGAGAAGAGTAATGTAAATTCTGATGAGAGATCAGATCGTGGAATAAATGACCGTGGTAATAAAGCGAATGAAGAGCAACAGAAACTTCCAAATTTCAGGAAGAACTTCTTCCAAAAGTGTGAAACAACTGGTGCTATCAGGAAGAGGAGTAAGCCAAAAAGAAAGATCACCATAAATATGAATATCCTTCGATCGCTATCTACTCATCTTCAGCGATTTTCACGTAAATTTGTTCTTTTCCTCTTTATAACGACTATCGCCTTTCTCTTCGCGCTCCTTTGTCTGAAATTGAACTTGCTCGATTTCTTTTTTGCCTTACTTGATAAAGTTGGGCTCTCCCTGGGCAGTCGAGCTCTATCCTTTGCTCTAAGAGGGGTGGGCGGGGGTATTGCCTTTGCTATTATTTTCTTTTTTAAGGCATTACTAACTGCCGAGGATGCACCCTTTGTTGGAAATCAGATGGCTCCTTCGGGGGACGGTGACAGAGAAGTCACATCCTCAAGCTCGGGGAATTGGCGGCAATATCTAGACCTGTCATCCGACAAGGAAGGAGATTCCGCCCCCGATCCCTCCACTGCCCGGGCCCCCAACCAGGGGCAGCTGCAAGGGGAGGAAGCTGGTCCATCTAATCCAGTATGGCCCTTGCCGTATCACGATGATGATCTAATTGGGGGATACTCTGTTCGCGACATTCGAAGCGGTTCTCCAGGGATTTTTTTTCCTTCTGCTGATCCGGAGATTCCACCGGAACCCGGCATGCCCCAAGGCGCACCCGGGCATGAAATCCAGCACCCGATCCCGCAGCTAGACCAGCCCTTAATAAACGACCAAGAGCGTTTCATAGAGCTGCAAAGGCGCTTTAATTTATATTATATAGGGCGTAACCAGATAAAGGACTTGGCGGAATTCGACGGCCGATTAGAAAGGGCCGTTGCCATAGAGAGACATATAGAAGCCGCTTTGGTCTTCGATGGCAATGATCCCGATCGAATTCGGGGTCGGATAAACGAGATAAGGGAGATCCTCTTTACGCATCCTACTAGGATGCTACTTCTATCGGAGCAAACCCTTGACCGATATTTGAATGAGATCGAAACGAATGGAACGCGGCAGAGCGCTCCCTATATGCGGTTAGTACGCGCCATTCGTAATTTTAATCTTATTCTTTAGTCTCACTTAGGAGTTGGATGGAATGCCCTTAGCAGTTTTGGCTCTTATATATCCGTAGTCGGGGATAAAATCACCCGTTTGATTGAGTACGCTAACAATAAATACAGAACAAGAGCAGTCTCTATATATAAGCTATTGTGCTAAGCCTGGCTCTTGCTGAATCCGTGACGACGGATGGGTTTAGATGGGAGTAGGGTAGACGTGCGCCAATAGAGTTCTTATAAAAGGCTGATGGATGTACAGTAAGAGCTTCTTGTTTCTGTTTCTGTTCCAAGTTTCTTGATTGATACCCTTCGTTTTTAAACAGGTCTACGCCCGAGAAAAGGGACCTGCGGCGACTGCCGAAAGGTTGGGTTACAGATGGAATTCAGGCAATAACAGGATTCACTTCTTATATGATAATTATCAAGAGAATCGAAATCCTTTATATATAGTGGAAAAGCCGAAACTCATTGAAGGTATCCCTGACTTTATTCTTAAGACTCCCTTAGGAGATTCAAGATTGAGGAGGGGAAAAGAAGAGTGGGGAATGTGGGCTTCTTTTCTCGCTTTACTATTATTGATTCTTTGCCAATCGAAAGATTCATCGATAGTACTACCGATGTCAGGGAAAGCAGACAGCAGACTGAGATAGCGATACCAAGCCTAGCTTGAAAGAGAGACAGGCATGTGGTGAACCATACCGAGAGAAAGAAAGAGTCGAAAGATAGGTTTTCCATCGATTAGTCAAGCAAAGCTAACCGAAGTGAAGGTATTCATTCAAGCAGTAATGGCATACCGATACAAAAGGATCTCCTTCCGACTTCGACGAAGCAGATAGAGAAAATAAGGTAGTTCCCGGGCGAAAGCTTATTAGCTTATTATGAACCTTTCTATTCCTCTTCTTCGATAGCTTTGCAGAGGAGAAAGACTGATCTTCTTATCCCCTTACCTGTCTTTGACTGAAGTCGGGCATCTCCTTCTCTTCTTTGATCGTCGTTGCTCACGAGCCAGTTAAGAGTTAAGATAGAATATTTTATATGAATAGGAGTCAGTGTTCAAGGCAGAAGAAGAAGTCAAGCAGTCAAGGCAGGACGGAGTGAACCAATCTCAGTCAACGGGACTCACAACGATCCAATAGAACGAGAAATTGTCAGTTTGGTAAGCTGGTATAGAATCATCAAATCTTGGAAGGAGGTTGAACGGGACTCTTCTTTCTTCTACTGTCGGATTCGGTGTTGTAGAGGAACTGCTTCCGTCATTGAGATATGGTATCGACCAGGTATTTACATTTACATATTATATATACGTTTTTTCATTCAATGATTGCCATCCTAGAAAAGAATTTCCACCTTTCTCTACTCGAAAAGCCAATGGGCTTGTCTGGATGAATGCTGTGTCGGAAGCCGTGATCACATAGTCACTTCCGCCCACAGTGCTGTTACGACGGCAGGTCACCGGGAGTGAAGTCAACTCAGCTCCTGATGTAGCATTCATTCGGACCATTCGACCTTTGATTCTTTCTATCAGGGATACCGATGGCTCTGTGAGAGGGCAAAGCTACCAAGGTGGTTTCCCATGACGGGTTACCCGGTTCAAGGCTTTGTCTTACTAGATCATCTATTGGTAACAATGATCGAGAGATCAGGCGTAGAATGCATCAGGATGGGAACGAACGTTTATTATTATTTCGAATATGACAGCATGTCTTTCCTGTCTTTGTCAATAGAATGTATTGAATTATCAATACTGTCTTTCTAGCTGAAGTGTTCACGTAGGTCAAATAGCTTCTATAGCTCCTATAGCTCAATCCAATAGTAATCAACGGAGATAGAGTCCAGCGGTTCAACCAACGCTTCTAAGGGGAGCGGGGCAAGCAAGAAAGCAGGCAAAGTCATTGAGCCTATTCTATTCCGAAAGTTCCACACATGGAATGCCGTCGGTCTCCTACTTGCTACAATTGCTTTAGCAAGAGCAGCAAGGAAAGGGCAGTCAGTGCGAAAAGGGAAGGGCATGACAGAAGGGAGATAGACCTCCTATAAGCATTACTCTCTTTTGAGGTAACTTGCTTACTCTGATATGATTAGTTCCGTGGGCTAGTAAGATCACTATTGAGGTGAGGGTCCGAAGGAGGCTCAATCTTTCACTATTCAGGAGTAAGGGAAATCAAATGCGATCTAAGCAAGACGCCCTGGAATTCCATTCTGTAGGGAAGGAGGACCTACTGAATAAGTCTCCAATCAATCGTAGGCGGGTGAGAGACTTCTTTGATTTGCCTCTTTCATTTAGTGTTCATTGTCGAATCGGACGCTTAACCCCCGCCCCCAACTACGGGGGAAGTCACACTTTAACTTCCTGCCTTGACCTAGGCCTCACATCGATCGTTCTGTCCACTGAACTCATCAATCAACCTTGACCTTGACTCTCACTATGTACTCCAACTCTATCTATTAGAAGTTTCAGGCTGAGGTGAGCTACTCTAGTATTAACTCGAATTCATCGGCTTGATTCTCTCATTTCCTTTTAGTCGGTCGGTAGAAGACTCGTGGAGAAGTTAAGCTTTGACCCCCCAGATCCAATAACTGTTTGAAGACTTCTGTCCAGAATCTTCCTGTTAACCAACGAGTTCAGTCGTTAAGCATCACGAGTCTACAATGGGTCTCCATCACTGACGATGGCAAGGTATACCAGATACTTAACCACATGCTTGACAAAGAATCGAGCCCTCTGCCGTGCAATTGGTTGGTGAAGGGATGAAGATAGCATACTTTTCTAACCTGTTTACCACAACCGGACCTTAACTCCCCCACCTTTGGTAAGCTCGATATTCAGTCCATGGACACGCTGGACCATGGCCTATCCGGGAGGGTAGAGGCTCGAGTAATCCGATGGCTTTTCAAGCCCGATCTTCCGAACCTGCTGCGTGAAAGCCCGACCGATAGGGCATTCTCCTTTAGAGACCCTAATGACATTGACCAAGGGATCTTGATTTGATCCAATTGGTTTTTGAATTTCTACCGATTGATTTGAGAAAGCCGGCATCAGTCTGACGTGAGAGAAGTCAGCACAAGGGAAGTCCCTCGAAGCCGAAGTAGGGTTGAGTCTCAGGAAGCGTTTAGGCCGGGTTCGCAGCATTCTTCAAAGACAGGTACAGTAGCAACTTCAATCTCAGGGGAATAAAATGGATAATCAAACTGCTAAGGTGAGTTTACTCTCCCTTTAGAAGATGGAAGTTTACTTACAAAGAAAAAGGGAAGCGTTGGTATAATATTATTTTTTAGTCTCAGTTCTTTCTTTAGTCAGGGAATTTGCTTGTTGCTCAAGGGAAGGATCTATGTAATAAGAGTTTAATAAGGATTCTTCTAAGCGCTGGAGTCCGAAGGGTCCGAAGGAGTGGTATCAAGCCTGCTCGTAGCTCACCCGTAACCCGTAAAGTAGGCAATATGTAATATTGTAGTAGGAGCCTCTTACTCCATCCGAAGAGGAGAATCTCTATTAAGCTTTCTTTTTCTTCTCAGCCCAAGTGAAAAGACAGCTCGCTCAGTCGAACCGAACTTCGAATCCAATAAATCCAATGTATCATAGAAGGATAAGCTGTGAGCTAGGGTAATATGTAATATTACAACGGTTCAGCAAAGACAGGTTAGAATGGTAATATAGATAGGTAGTTTGCTCACGAGCTGCAATCAATAGAAAGGGATCCACCCTAAATAGAAAGAAGAGGATCGGATCCACCTGAAGTAGTCAAGTCCCAATCAATGGAAGAAGTGGACTCTCTCCGACCTGCGAGCCATGAAACAGAATCGATTGAATACGTGGGAGTTCAGAAGTGGAAATCAATTAGTGGCATGAGAAGAAGTAGGGACGGGACTGAGGGAAGTCATTCCAGGCAAGAGAGCCAATCAGGGAAATCCTCCCGGTAGAAGCGAATAGACAGAAGTAGGAAAGAAATTAGGAGAATCTCTTAAGAAAGATCAGAAGGCGAGATAGCAGTGTTCATTCAGGCAGGGGTTTCTACGAAAGACCCGATTGCTGACTCTTCTAGTGTTGTGTTCACCACGGGGATTGAACAGAAGGGGAAGAGGAGATGAAGATTGGGGTTCACCAGGCAAGAACGAGAGGTCCGTAGTGTGACAGGCTAGGTACGCCGCTCACCTGTATCAGTTATGGGGGCAGAAACGGAAAGATTATAAAAGGGATTAGACGCAGAAGAAGAATCTTATGCTGGGCACGGTCCTATTGATGTTGATTCAATTGAAAAGCGGGCTACCCAATATAGTTATAAAACAAACTCCTCTCCAGGAAGACGAAGGTGGGTTCAGGAGTGAAAGGTAAGCGAAGCGTACATGAAATATCGTCAAAATGGCATAACTATCTCTTTCTCTTTACTAGGAGCTCCCAGTCAGAAAGCTAGGATCACAGTCTCTGTCCACTCTAAGGAAGCCCCGTCTCAGGCGAAGGTTGCTCCGTATTCTCTTCTTTCATAGAGCCTCTCTCCGTGGAGGAATGAATTCAGGTAACTAAGCGCAAGGAATGAATGAGCTCATCTCGTTAAGAATGAGGAGCGAATGATCAAATCAAGTTCCAATCTCAGTCTAAGTTACCCAAGATCCAGTAAATATAGGAGGAATTTCTAAGATAGGTACGTTGTCAGCGAGGGTAATATGGAATATTATATTACTTTAAATAGGCGATCAATTCCATGTGAAATGAAAGGGGCAAGCCCCGGCTCAGTCGTCGAAGGGATAATGTAATTATGTTCCTTTTTTCCCCTGTTCTAGGCGCAATTCGTGGGCAAAGGCAAAGGCGTAGAGCTCAACAAAGACAGTCTCGGCTCAAAAGAAAGTAAGAGCAAAAAAAAAATATTGAATATGAGTAGGAAGAAGTGGTGAAAGGCATCATCCGCAGGCAAGGCGGAGGCGAGCACGAGGAGATGTAGATCGGAATAAGTAATCCACCATCGTAATCGTACCGTACAGTTTCGGAAAGGAATAGGCTTTCTACTAGCTATATTGATAGAAGAGGTAGTGAATCTTACCTGTAGTTAGGCGAGAAAGCAATATACACGACCAACTCTCATCTGGAGCAACCTTCTCTCCCGCTTGATAGCAGTCTGTCGGTCTCAGTCCGGTAGACCGTATTGTTGTTCTTCGGTGCAAGTTCCTCGTCTCTTTGGTTAGTCCCGCGAAGTAGAGAAGTAGGGAGCGGGTCAGATGGGTAAAGCATGGGCAGCTCAGCTCGCTTTGTTCATCTTTTAGGGGTTTCCCCTTCACTCTCAGTCAAAGTTGTTTCGGTCGGTGAGCCTATGTCCTTTATTAAGGGAAGTTTACTTGTCCAATCTAAGCTAAGGCCCGTGAGCCTAATCAGTCAAGTCAACCATACCTAAGGATCGGTGAAAATGGAGATGGAAAGAACCTCAACAGGGTTAACTTCGAGTTAAGATTTAGCCATGGATTCTGCAGAATACGATCCTGTTGACTCAGATGCTCGGACAGAGGAGACAATGGGCAAGGCGGAGGCTTCAAGTAGTCTATGCACGGAACTTCTCTAGTGGTTCAAGCAGGGTCCGAAGAAGAATCTGAGAAAAGTGAGTCAAGTTCAACATAGTACGTAAGTCGCCCACCTATATCCGTTCCAATGCTTTATCTTTATGGTAGTCAAGGAGCAGCCAAGGGAAGGTACTCGAGGTAGAAATCTGAAGACGAAGAAAGGGGTAGGGAAGCCAAGTCACCTGAAAAGAGAAGAGCAGGAAGTCATGATGCTGTTTCTTTCAATCTCTACAGAATTAACAAGGAAATAAGAAAGGAGATACCTGTCGGGACGCGACCCGGTCTTGCCTCTGAAAAAGTGAGCTACATGCTCTACTCCGACTTTCACCAGTCTGTATGCCCACTTTCGACCAATGGGGAATAGACCAGCAGGAGGAGGAGGATCTGTGCTGAAAAGAGGACGACCAATGTTGATCCTCTCCCAAGCTGCAGAAAAAAAAAGTATCTCAGAGACATGTTCATCACTGCGGAATCAAAAGAGCCCCAATGAAGTAAGAAATTACCATCAGGAAGGGCAGCCTCCGACGATCTGCCGCCCACCGCTTACCGACAAGAGAGAGAGAAAGAGCTCTTAGTCGCTCGTCGCTTACCGACAACATGAGCTCCAGAACCACAAGGATTATCCTCAAGCCAGTTCATAAGATTCGGGGGGAGATAATTAATCCAAGAGCTTGTTGACTGTGCTGATTTAAGCCTTTTTTTTGATTCTTTTTTCAGGGGCCAAGTGCTGTACGTCTATAGCCTGGCTCCAGAGTGTCTCCTGAGCGTCATCAGGTTAACTGAAAACCCACTGGGTCAATCAAGCTGGATGCGGTTAACTTTTGCACCATCACTTGTGCCTGTGACATACAGGGGCCTGTTGTGCTCTGTAGTCCCCAGTAGTTGATCTATTTCGCAGAAAGTGAATACATGAGAAAGACTAGAGACCCAGCTGGTAAATGATGGCCGGGTTTACTTGCTTGGAGAAGGTTTCAATTGACTACATGAGGAAATTGAATGCCCAAAACCCTCACACGCCTTACACCTTGTAGGAGTCCACTCAAATTCAGCGTGAATGGTAATCCAATTCCCATCCGCACACTCATCGGATTCTTTTATTGGATGCAGTAAACGAAACTTATCAACATGCTAGGCGACCGCACTAGCTATATAACTCAGACCGGTAGAAGTTCAAAACTCTAGGGGAACATGAAAGAGTATAACCCGTCTTCCACTCTTCTTTCTTTTGATTTGACTTCTTTCCGCATCGGGGCGAAAACGGAAAATTTGATAGAATCCCGTCAATCTTTCGAAAGGGAAGTGCATGGGAGTGGGATGGAACTGGCGATGCACCGAATCTTTCAGAAGAGAGGACGTAGAAGGGCGGATCTGGGGAATCCGTATGGAATCCAATCCAGTGAAGGAGGTAAAGAGAAGAGGGCTAGTGATCATCCTATCTCTGAAGTAGTCGGCTTTTTTTCAACGAATTTATTCATTCTTTCAGCCCTTCTATTGTATTGAATCTACTCTGATCTGGATTCCATTCTCGTCTTTGCAAGCGGAAGGACAGATCTCGAATTCTGAACTTGATGAACTGCTTTCGCCCCCTTACCTGTGTATCCCGGCTACCCTGCATCAGGACTACCAGCACCGCCAGCTGCAGAAGGAATTTGAGTAGCAGTAGCGGATCGAGATGCAGTCCCTCTTCAAGAGCTCTTACGCTAAAGGGTGTAAGTAGCCAAGGAAGGGAGTAAGAAGGGGTCAACCAACCATGAATAGGGTTTTCTCGTCGTACTGACACCTCGCTGGTACCGAGGACAAAGGCGTGCTGAAAGAAACAAATGGCTTTCCGGAACCCTCTTCTAGCCATGGAGAGTGCCCTGTAAGCCAGTAATTGGAATACTTTTTCTAGGACCAGTTAGAGATTTTCTTTCTAGTTAGATCAGTTCTGGAAGTGAGCAAGCAAGCTAGACACGAAAACTAAGGATAGACGCACTGGGATAGCAAGCAAGTTTGTTGAAAGAGGGGCAGATCACTCCTAAAAGCAGCCTATACGATACCACCATTTTGCCAAGAGGATCGGTAACGATGAACATTTGTTCCCATCAAATGAAACGAAACTTCCTTCCTGCTTAAGGCACTAGACTAGTTCGGATGGAAACCCTGCTCAGGCGGGTGGCCTAGCTAACAAAGCTATCCCTCAGAATCATAAATAGCAGCATTCCTTTCTTTTCTTGCCTTTGAGTTGATTACCGCCCTTTTTTATTCTTGCTTTTGTGGCGTGCTTTCGCACATAAGATAAAAGGTTGCTTTTAGCTGAAAAGATTGAGCCGCCCCCTACCCTAAGTCATTGCATTGATAAAGATGAGTGCCCTGGTTCCTAGCCTTGGATGTCTTGCTTTGAATAAAACTAGTTGATGAACCAAGCACTGGAGGAGACTTTACTTCTGATCCTAGTTTGATTTTCTATGGCTATGAACGGTAGAGGAATAAAGAGCAAATCGAGACTAAAGGCCAGCGCTTTCTCTTTGCAAGAATCCTGTTATCGAATCTGCTCCCTGTGGTTAAGTAAGGGCATTCCCGACCGCGCTATACCACGGATAACTTTACCATATGTGTGACTGTGCCCGTTCCCGGTTGTTTTTCCAACACCAATTCTATCTATTAGTTTATTATTGAGCGCTTTCACTCCCTTGCCCAGAGATTAACCTCTTTTCAGATAAGGTGGAACCCTCAACCAATCGTGCTCGATGGGAGATTATTCCAATCTCAAGAGCTCACGGGCAGGCTTTGTCACTTGTCAGCTGGGCTCAATCCTTCAAAGGCTCCGATCCGAACGATCAATTACTAATCGATAGGAACGCACAGGCTCTTTCTTCCTTTCCCTATGGTCAATCTGTTTCACACCTTAGCACAAGCGCTAAGCGATAATAATACCTTAAAGAACTAATCATTAAGGATTACTGCTTAGAGAGACTCCTTACCTTTAGCACTCTATTTGAATTAATCAGTTAGAGCAGTTGAGGGCTAGCCCTCCCTCGTGCTTAACACTCATGGGTCACTTCACTCGCCTTTAATGATACTCTTTACCGATTTTTTTAGTATTCTTGTAACCAGCCTACCGAACCTCCTGTAGTTACACCCGGACCTCCAATCAAGCTGGCATTCAAACTCGAACTCAAAAAAAACAGGAACTCGAAATAAAGTAAGTAATCACTGAAACTTCGGAAGACATGACAGCAGGATAAGTGTAGCTCTCAGTTACCCTAACTTCAAACACTAGGGTTGGAATCTGGGCTTGCTGCTAAGATTGAAGTGCAGCGTAAAACTACTAGGTGGGATTGTCCCATCGGGAGTTACACTTCCTGCTAGAACCCGAAGACAAGACGGCTGTGATTGGACTAGTAAGAGTAGCAAAGCCCACTACTTCCGAAAAGTCCGCAGGAAAGAGACGCTCTGAGGTCTGACCGCAAGAGCACGCTCTGGAATGCATGCCAAACTATACTGCGACGGTGGCTCCATACGGGGGAATCGGTTGTTAGTATGTGTTGGTATAAGCTTAAGGGTTCCGTGGGTAACAAACACGGAACTTGCGTGAAGCTAAAAGGAGAAAGTGCCATACTCTGTATGGAAAGACAGAAGCTGACTATTTGTAAAGTCAAGATCAGCGGGAACATCTGTCGCATTTCGAGTGCTTGGTTAGATATCCTAATGTAATGAACGAGAAGATACGGTGAATCAATCAGTATTAGCTAAGGAAAGCATTCGAATTCTGGAGATAAATCTTTCTTCCATGGCCAAACAAATGAATACGAGGGAAGGGGGTGTAGTTGTGTTATTCGTTGGATGGGACGGACAAGCTATAGCTATAGATAGAGTGGCAAGGATAAATTCGTTATAGAACACAGGTAGCATCCTCGGAAAGGGAAGGAGAGAAGCTAGAGCTAGATCTATGCCTAGGATCAGTCTTTAGCCTCTAATCAGCCTAGATGAGTAGATTAGACCATGCCAGGTAAAGTGAAAACGCCTGCATCCTCACCTGAAACAGGAACTCTAGCGCGGAATAAGTAAGTTTGAAATCTAGTGCTGATCTCCTCCCTGCGCGACCACCGAGTAGTGGAGCATCGCTTTCAGTCCCCCTTATGGATCTCTCCCATGAGTCTCTTTGCCCCAGATTGTATCACCGGATTGCTGCCCCTACGGCGTATCGGAATGCTTGGCCTTTTTCTGCTACCATTGGTTGCATTTCGTAGTCGATCTTGACCTCGCTACACACATCTCTCTGCCCCCCTTCTTTGAGGGCCCTTTTGCGTACCATTAGGAATTAGGCTTCTTGCCTGACTCTGTCTCTTGAAAGGTAGCTCTAGCCGTTGCTAGAAGGTGTATGGATTCTGACTTTGACCAATGGATTGGAATGCAAACGATCTATGACCTCTGAAAAAGATCCTAATCCAGGGGTTCTACCACATAACAATATAAAGAATGGAAGAAAAGCCTTCAGTAAATGTCTCGAAACTGCTTCTTCATGACTGAAAAGGCTACTCCGTGTGCAAAGAGCGAAGCCCTATCGTACGAGTGAAGCTCAAAGCAGGAATCGGCAGACTGCCTCTATCTAGATAGATTCTATGGATGCTGATCTGTCTCTTTATTGGACCAAAGAGTGGCTCCCCGCGGAGTTCGTTCCGATGCCTGTCGTGCCTTGCAAGATTGAGATATCAAGGCTGGTACCAAAGCAAAGAGAAGAATAAGAATCTAATCTCTGCCGCCCATAACATAAAGGGGCTCATTACTCGTTTTCGTATTGGATTGGGATGGGACTATCCATACAGGAATTCCCTTCTTCTTTCACTACTACTTTCAAGGCTTAGTTCGTAGTTGAAGGAAGGTCTCGTATCCCGAGATCTATGTGAAGAGAATAATCTTCGGTGAGTGAAGATTACACCCATCCCCGTCTCCTCTTTCCTTCCGATGAAGGGATTGACCATGAGCTTACAGTGCCTTGTAGAAAGCATAGCCTCATTGTTCACTCACTGATCTACGACTGATATAGGGCCTACCTGGCTCATAGAGACTCCGCCTAATAAGGAAGAGCTACTCTCTGAGGTTTAGTTGGTCAAAGCCTTAAAAGGACATCATTGTGGGGTCGTCCTCCGCTATGAAAGCGAAAGAAGGACTACTCACCCTTTCGGCCTTAATGCGCGCATGTAGTCACGTTTTTTCTTTCTTTTTTGCGCTCCTCTTCGACGATTCACTCTGACTGGAACAATCTTTCTAGCCTCGTGCGAGAAAAGAGGGAAAGTGCTAAGACCGGTAATGCAGCTAGAGAGTTGGAGTGTGGTTATTCCGCCAAAAGCTAGGCCAAGAAGCACAAGGTGAGACAGCACTGCTAACTCGTACTCTTCTTTGAATGCCCTAGCTCAGCTTCCTAGCATGACACATCAGCTACGCCATCAGAGACTGGAAATGTTCCACCAGTCCTCGATACACAACAGCAGTTTCCTTGAGCGGGTCGTCCGAATCCCTTAGAAGTTACCTTGATCTTGGCAATCCCTCTATTCAATCCATGGAGATGTGACGGAATGAATGTGCAAACAAGCCATTCAAGCAAAGAGTCTATTCTTATACCTTTTCATGTACAGGGTATTCTCTTGATTAACACCTTTGCAGCTCTCATTCCTGGCTAGGATGAGCAATCACTGCTGCCCCTACTGCCAAGTAAGTCCGAAGCTTTTGATAAAATGCATTTCTCAAAGAGGGATACGAGCGTTGTTCGATCATCGACGCAGCCTTTCTTTATGCCTTAAAAGGAAGAACGAGCATAATTGAAGACAGAGGGTAGTCGTATTCTAAGTAGTTGATCTCACATCCTTTCCTGTGTTCTTCGTCTGCTCATTCAGCGTATGATTCTTATCCAATTGCTTCTTCCGATAAGTCTTATGAAACGAATTCGGCAGGCATTCGGATTCGTTACTTCGGGCTCCTGTTGTTGAGAAATGGTAGATGAGAAAGATCCCAGACCTAGCCGCTTTGCACCAAAGGTCGGTCTCTCGCCTTCGCGTTTAGGAGTTGACCGGAAGCTGATCGGAGGGAGGGAAGAGCAGAAGACTCTGTTGAATCACACGCATTATTTTCCGACATCCACACGGACTCAGCCACATGATCTCTCTCATGGTAGAACTACGGATGGCAACCTTGGTCATGAACCAATGGACTAGTTAAAAGACTTAGATAACACACCGTGTTTACAGAAAGAAAAGTTCACGTAGAGAAGAGAGACTAGACTAGTCATTGCACTAGTAGCGTCTACGAGCCTCCCGCTTCGGTCCCATTTCCTTTTTTACCAGTCGAGCTGCCCTGTAAACCCTTTGCTGCGCTTGCTTCCTACCTAGAACTCACACAGCGCAAACTGAAATTAGAACTAAGTATAGTCTTATAGACCCTCCCTAGCGCACAGAGCAAGAGTAAGCTACTTCACTCGAGAAGAAGAAAGACGCTCTCGATCGACTCAGATAAGTATGCCTCATCTCTTGCCAAGCTAGCTCCGATGCAACTGCTATCGAATCAGCTCTTGGGGATATCATAGGTAAGAATGAAGCCAATGCTGGTGGTTCAGGAAGAGAATACGCTGATGCCGCAAATCCGGTGTTATAGAATCCGCTGCTCTTGGTCTTGTTGGAATATCCGTTGTTGGACAGCTTCTCGAAGGGAGGAGTCAAAGTCTCTTAGGTGTCGGCATCACACATATAGCATGTGTGCCGTGAGTGAGAGGTCAATCACTCTCAGTTCTTCTTTCGAAATTGTCGAACATGATGAAGAGCTCTTATCGGCTTGAGCTTTCTTTTCAGCTTTCTTATGATTCTATTTGATGCGCAGATGAGTCATTCAATATCTATGCTATTATTACACTCTCTCTCCCCTTTTCGTACATACATATCCTATTTCCTGTACAATTATACCAGTCCCTGGGGAAGGCTATGAAGGCAATCTCGCTTTTAGTCCCAGTCTAGGACTATTCGCGTAGTGTATTTCCTTCTTAAGGCTCTAACGAGCTAACGGGAGACAGCCCTATAAGCCAGTTACATTGGTAAAGCCCTTTTGTAATCTCTTACCAGGCCAGCATAATCCCTCTAAGTTCCAGTGCAGTCCTTCTCTATTTTGTCAGCCAGTTGTAAGATAAGCCCCTCCAGTGGTAATGCCTTCCTAAGCCCATCTTGACTATTCCTCAAAAGAAAGAGCTAGCGAACCACACCAATTCCATTCCAATTCTCTCAAACAGAGCAGGATAGCTGCCATCAAGCTGACCCTTGTTCGCATTAATGATGGCCTTTTTGATCTCATCCGTATTCCGATCGAACTAAGAAAGTGAAGTCTCATTCAATAGTGTAGTGGGATTCGAAAGATATAGGAGTACCCGGTCCTACACCAGATAGATATTTGATTTTGCGGCTAAGAGCCACTGAATCCCGCCGATAAAAAACAAACCCCTCTGGTTTCATTATCAGGATATCTAGGCTCAGGGCCTCTAACTGCGAATCAAAGCGCTCTAATCGGGCATCCTGAGCTGAGAGATTAGTGACCCGGTATCTCTTGTTTGTTCTGCTCTTACTTAATATTCTAGGGTTTTCCCTTTATTCTATTCCTATCCATCTCATCTATCCCCTTTTCAAATAGAGAGAGCTGCACCTTTAAAATAGAGAGCCCGCTAGAGAGGACATTCTATTATCTTTTATTATCATAAAATAAATAAGTAGAGTTACGAGTGGTGAAGCTTTATATGTCTTGGTTTACTATTGGAAGATTGGTCAAACTGGCTAAAAAGCCTAGTAAAGTAAGACCTTATTCCGTAGTATTACTGAATACACTAATTTCGCCTCGATGGAGTATACGGAGAACAGTTGAGGATGTTACTTCCCTCTCTGATCTCTATATACTTACCTTGCCTTGGATTCGGACAATACCTGTTAAGCAAGGTTTGTCCTGGCGACCCACCTGGAAGTCTCTCCCTAACATGATGATGAAACGAAAGCGTCCATCGTTTTTGACTTCATGGAAGTATGAGGTTGCGGCATATGCTCAATCTTTAATAAGAGAGATAAGTCATGGACAGATTTTCTCGTCCATCCTTCTATTTGAGCCGTGGATTAGATATCCATTGGACCATCTAGATAGGCCAGACTGATATCTCAATATCAACCGAGATTCACCTTAGAAAAGTGATCTCTGAAACTTCAAGCCTTTCGACTGAATACCAATAGAATAGCCTTTAGAGTCGCTCTTTCCAAATAGGTCGAGTAGCCCTTTACTTTATAGAAAGGACCTCTCTAGTTGGGATTCACACGCACAGCCTTATCCTATGAGTCTGCCTATGCTACGCGCCTGCCTTTGAGAGCCTTTCCGCTGGTGCCCTTCGATCGCCCGAAGATCCCGATGACTCATACAAGGCAAATACCATCCAAAGAGGCAATCTCAATTGTCTGTTGAGGACCGTGCCACTTAGTTAGCGCTGGAATACGGACTCCATTGTACAAATCAATCTAAAGAAGCCATAAAGCTACTACATATACTCCTGCTAGCTTTTAATGCCTAAAGAAAAGAAAGGACTCCCCTATCCGGGGGCACGCTGGTCATTTATAGCTTCCCTGGCTTTCTTTCTAGCGGGAAGCGGGCACTTCCCTATCTTCGAAAACTCCCCATCTCGTATTCATTATATTGATTGGTCGGACTTCCATTTCTCCTTGGCCTATGTTGAATAGGACTAGCAGAAAACAAATAGGCGAAAGAGATTCTTTGAAATCGAACCGAAGGTGGGGACTCATCAAATTTCTTTGTCCTCGGAAGCCACCGGTGCGTAAACCTGTCGACAGTTGCACCAAGATCAGAAGATGCACTTCGCTTGGAGGTTAGGCTGCTAAGTCGATACGTGCCAT